>JPYR01000129.1:11779-27851 GCA_000775305.1 Belgica antarctica | reverse complement strand
TGCGTTACTAAAGTAACAAAGCCTATTTTATCAGCTCTCTGGGGCTTTCTACGCAATGAAATGTATGCTATGTGATAGTTCAGACTCTTAACTACCAAGTAAATAACAATTCACGTTGTTCTTATTCTTAGAGCGTTCAAAAACTTAAGATTTACACTTGTTACTTTATTGCTGGACTGACCCTTATATTTGGAGATAAAAGTTTGAAAACAGAATTCGAACTATTTTCACCAGCTTAAATCCCGTTTTTTTAAAATTAATAAAACAAAAAAGAACAGTCACCAAAGTTACTTCTCGTCACATCGAAATTAAAAATCAAATATTTATTTGTAGGACTTTAACATTGCGTAACAAATAGAATGATTTACAGCCTCAGCTTGAGGGATCACCCTTTGTGCACCACACAATCGGGATCTTTAATATTAAAGAGTTTAGGGGCTAACTGAATGATGATGTGTGAATAGTAACACCCCTATCATTTCACGGGTATTCAAACTTCATCAACTTTTATGTTGTTGCGATGTTTTGTGACGAATCACCGAGAGAAAATTAAACAAATCTTTATCATGAAAGAAGGCTAGTGGTGAAAATGATTTTCAAATAGTATCTTAATTATTTATTTATTATCCATAACATTGAACAACTGGAAGTTCAATCAAGGCAGAACCGATTAATGTTGCTTGCAAACTTATTTTCAGAAGACCGAAGCAGGTGAAGACTTATTTACAGGATTCACTTGATGCGAAATCATCCAGATGAGCTGAAAAAACAATTCGATTCACTTCTGTCCCTCCTTTTATGTTTAAAAATTAATGACAGATTTTGTTGTTATGATTATTGTGCTAGGAAGCGCACGCACTTTTGTCAAGTTAAAAAAACACAATTGAAACTGTTATTGCACAAGTGTAATGCGCATGGTAAAGGAAAATATTTGTTTTTACTTTGTGTTTCACTTGCTCAATATTTTCCAAGAACAGGGGTGCGTAAGTAAATTATTGTAATTGAGGGTTTACACATTGCGATGTGAAGATTGCACATAGGATCAAATTGAAATTCAATGAGCGTCGAGCGCAATGAAAACATTGTTTCCCATCTGCAAGACCAATTTAAAATGAGATTGAAGTTCTTTTCCTTCTTTGGACTCACAATGAACTGTGATGCACATAAATTTTGTTTCAATCTTCATTGAATTTATCTCAATTGCTATCAGATTCGCTTATTTAGCAGCTTGAGTTGGGGAAGTTAATTGAATAAAGAATTTGTTAGGCTGGCAATGGTGGAAAAGAAGGCAAATTAATCGATCTCGCGTCGTTGGAGATAGATTGAAGACAGAACATGATTTATTTTGGTCAGTTTGTGGAATAAAGTGGTGCGTGCGTGTTCTAATTTACAGTTACATAACATCAACGACAAAATTAAATAGAAATTAACTTGCTGTCTAGTTCTTCATCGCCACTAAATTAACAACTAATTTAGAAGCATTAATTTTCCTGCACTCTCATTCTGCTTCAACCACTATCGTGCATTGTTTTTACGGCTTTCAAGTTTGTTGTCAATTTTTCGAGTGTCAGCGAGTTAGAGAAACGCTTTGTAAAGTGAGATGTATGCTTGCGGGGCGAGCTGACGTTTACATTAAACGTCAGTATTTTTAATGCGCCACAATCCACGTTCTCTGTTTGTTTTAATGCGAACGAACCTAATGACTCACTTCTATAATTGCTCGTTTGCCATCCCTTGATTCTTCTAGCCTCGCTAAAACAAAGGAGTGCCATCATCGCTTGAAGTGTTTTTAATTGTTTAATAGTCTGAATAAATTATTTTACAAAAAGTACTCAAGCTGATTATTTATTGAGGGCAGTTCGCATCCGATGAAATCCGTCGAGTCGCAAGCTATTCGATGACCTCGAGAAATCCTGATCGCCGGACACTGTTCTGACGTCCAATGAAATATCCATTGAACGGTATCAAATCTAATTTCGTTAATTTTAATTAATACTAATGTCATTACGGGGAGGCACCCGTCCTGAGCTCAAGCACGGTATTGCTTCCACAAATCCACACAATAAATAGCGTATCACAATATCACAGGTAATTATACTGAATAATTTAATTTCACTCTGGCTTTCTCTGGCTGTGTGTGCAGGTGGAACGGTCCCAGTTCGGTTAGCGGTGAATGCCAAACGCAGAGTGTGTAAAACGAATATTTTGTAATTAATTTAACAATCCGCTGAGAATTTTATCTGGAACATTTATATCAGCACTAAGCAGAGCTATTCCCTACCGCGTGAAAATTCCCTATATGCAACGGCTGACGCTCCCAGTCACGTACCCAACCAATGAATTTCAACTTTTTGAACTGAAAAATAAATAGCAGTGAATTTCTGTTGTTACGTTTTAGTCTACCTTGTATTTCTTGATATTTTGTATCGACATTAATTTTAAATCTTGATTCTTACAGAACTTTTCCTAGCAAAATTAAATACCTAAGTTGTGATACATCAATTAAATCTCAACATTCAGATTACATCTCAAAAACCATTTCTTCAGAAAACTGTTAAGTTTACGAAACGGTTGAAATAGAAATAAGCAACAAATAATAAAATCATTAAAAAATATCTTCAAAAGACCAATTGCAAGAAATGAAGAAAAATTGATTTTCGTAAAATGAAAAGTTTTGGCATGATCTAATTGCACATTTGTGAAGTGTGGAAATTAATCAAAGCGTTCAAATATTTCCATTATCTAAGCAGTGAAGTTTACGTTCTCGAATTGTACAAATATTTTACACATTCACATAACAATTTAAACTTATTCATTGAGTATCATTAGTTTACAATCTGCGAGGGATATTGTTTTATCCATTAAAGTTTTCGGTTTTTTTGGAACATTCATTTTGTAAGTGGCCATTTTTAGTCTAAACGATTTGGTCAAAACAAGTCTAGTCTGTAGTCATCTCGCAGAAAATATTCAGCAATCATAGTAACGACGAATTCTGGAATGAATCAAAACATCTCCTAGTTCACGAGTGGCCTTAGATCTGTATGTTGAGTTTCTTTATGTCGTCGCAGGTCAACCTTTCGCTGTTGAGAAAAGATAAAGTAATCGAATAATTTAGTTTATGAAACATTCCAAGATTTCGTTCTGAACTCACTTGGAAAGCTTTATGGCAGAGTTCGCATGCGAATGGTTTGAAACCTATTGGAAGATCTGAGAATTAATTATCAGTTCATTTATTGTTTCATGAGGCTAATTAATCATGACGTACCTGTGTGTTTGCGACTGTGGGTGATAAGGTTCGATGACTGCGAAAAGCTCTTTCCACAGACTTGACATTTATGTGGCTTTTCACCTGGAAAAACAAAATTATTTAAATTGAACATATTACTAAGTTCGAAAATTTGGTTTCAACAGAATGTTAAAACGCGATACAAATTCAGTTCGTTTAACCCTCGTGTCATAGAATTCCCACAAGAGATGCATAGACTTTTCGAAAAGAACTCGCCCTGATTGACTCGAAGATAAACATTTGTCAACGTTCAATTAGAATAATCTGAATGCACGCTCTTGCGTTCTGAAACAAGTGAGCATATTTTTGCGTTTTTCGATTGTCAAGCATTTCTACTGTTGTGAAACTTGGCGTCGCAAAACAATAATTACAGATAATAAAAAGGGCATTGTCAATGATTATAGCTACTTTCTAGCCTTGGTAATCAAAGCCGCCTGGAGAGAACGGAACATTTAGTGAGAAATGCGTGATTCTTGAATAATCATTTAACGTTAAATATTGCATGCTGAAACCATTTAGGCTTTGTTTAACTTTCAAACATATGGTTTGATTTTTTTTGCTTCACTCGCGCTCTGCTGTTATTTTGAACTAACTGATTATGATTTTCTTTTTACCCGACAAAAACACTTCGACACAAAAAAAGTCAAAGCAAGTAAATCAAATAAACACATATGGTAGCATCAACAACAAATTTAATGCTCATTCAACTTGGTGATTTAGGTTCGCTTTTATCATCGTCGTTTTGTTACAAACAAGCAATTCGTCATGTCAAGACATTGGTCTGAAGAATAAATGCGACTTTCTTCTCCGTTTTCTGGCGCTGAAATCAAAGCATGGAACTGTTTTCTAGCAAAACTAAATGGTTTTGTTTTCCCGACCGCGCTAAAATGTTCATTCAAAACTGAAGAATGCCAGAAGAGAATTTGAAAGTCACAACTTAAAAATGCAAAGTGGCAGTGTTTGAGTTCAAAGAGATGATAAATCCACTTGTGAATCTGTTACCATTTTCGTCTGTCTATGAGACTTTTTGAATGATATTTTTTTACAAACATCCGCTTCAACACAAGTGCTAGTTCTTTGCAAAAAAAACTCCAGCAATGTTTCGTTCCTTCAGCGAAGACTGTGAACATTTCATTCAGAAGCAGCGAAAACATTTCTTCAATTACTAACCATAAATCAAGTGAATCAGTTTTAATTGTTGACTTTGCTCTCTGTTTCTCTCGCTTTTCATTTCAAGACAACAGCAAGAAAATTCATTACATCACATTTAATTTTACAAGATCTCAGCTCTTCGGAAGTCAAAAAAGTGTTCAAATTCAAGATACGGAAAGGGGGCACCGAGAAGGGATATCAAATTAGTGCTGAGAAATTTGAAATCAAGTAATTTATTTCCCCCATAAATTAGAAAATTTTCCTGCTTGCTGGCGAAACCCTTTCATGTTAGACGCTTACTTATGTATATAAAATCCTTGTGCTTGTGTTCAAAACAGGATAAATAGGGGCGGTAATAAATATTTACACGTCGACAAGATTGATTTTTATTGGTTTCTTTAGATTACGAAACTGGGAGCTGGGAATTGTATTTTGTATCGCGCATTAAGTGGATTTTAAAAGTGGATGTTAACTCTTGGAGATATTAAAACAGGAATTTTAACAGCAATTTATTAATGTTCCTGAACAATTGATGCAATTTTATAGTGCAACTCACCAGTATGAATGTAGGTATGCTGTTGGTTAAAGAGAAAACGAATAATTTAGTTTATGAATACATTGCAAGCTTTCATTTTGAACTCACTTTCTTCATGTCGCTTTTCTGGTGGAAACGTTTTCCTGTAAAAGAAAATGGATATTAATTGAAAGTTTAATCTTAGATCAAATCTCTAACAAACCACAGAACTGGCAAGGGTATGGTCTTGTGTCGCTGTGAATCAAAAGGTGTGTCGAGAGGGTACTTGATCGCTTGAAAGCTTTTCCGCACTGTTTGCACTCGAAAACTTTCTCTACGTTATGAACAGCCCTGTAAAATTAAACACATACATTCTAGCCCAAAACTGCCGTAAGTTGAACATTACCTGTGTTGACTTAAGCTGATTTCATGTCCAAAAGTTTTATTACAAAGCTCGCAGGCGTAGGGTCTTTTTCCGTTGTGTGATCTTCGTGCATGAACTTCCAGCCCATGTGGTGTGCTGAACATCTTTTCGCATTTAATGCAGGAGTAAACATCACCAATTGGTCCCATGATGCCGGGCCGCATAAATAGATGATTTAAGGCTCTGAAAATTGAACATTCAAGCAAACCAACCTTTGCAAGTGAAACACCCTTTAGCTTACCCGTGATGATGTGGATAGTGTGGATGAGAAAAGCCCAAATGATGAGCGCTTGTCGGCTGATTTTGATTGCTGTTCTGCTGCATCAGATGACGAAATCTTAAAATTTCCTCCGGCGTTGGTGGGTGAAACTGGCTGATACGAACAAGAACCCAACATGAAACAATCGAATTTGACTTTCCATCTATTTTTCTTACCTCGAAGTATTCTGTTGTTGCTGCCCAAGCATTGCAAACAGAGGAAAAGGGTGAAATAAAGGCCTCGAAAGTACGTTTTGTTCGTAGATTTGTGATCCGTATGATGGTCTGTTGTTGTTGGAATTGATTGAAAAGGGCAATCAGTCATTTTCGAATTAGTCCGAACATTCACAGAGTTTAGAAGCAAAAGGATTGAATAATCGTGAACTAACCTTATGTTTTCAAATGAGTTATTACTTGATGCTGGTGATTTCGATGATTTTGGTTGATCGTCACGTAACAGGGCCGATACCGAAAACGATTCTGATTTTTTAGTCTGCAAAAATTCAAAAGTTTGAATTTTCGTCCTTCGCTGACAATTAAGAATTTCTTACATGCTGAATGTCAGTAAGGGGCGATATTGTAATTCTCGGTGGTGGTGGCGAATCAACTTCTAGCTCGGACGAAGATGAACTCGAACGTGACCGACTGTGACTTCTCGATCTCGATCGTGATTTCGTCCTTGTCACACTTAAGTTTGAAGGCGAGTCACAAGTAATCAGGGATTTTGCTTGGTACACGCCACTTTCTTCGTCTTCTGACTCGGGTTTCTCCATCAGTCGGTTAACACCAAACTTTATTTCATCTGCAGAAAGATTTTGGTGAATGTTAGTTGAGAGTAAACAAATTAAGGGTGAACCGAACATGCAACTTTTTAAACCCGAGAAACAACATGAAAAGTTTTACACTTGTCAGGGCCTCGAGGATTAAGCCGTTCATAACGCACACAATCCGGAATAATACGAAGAGATTTGTTCTTTTCGCCTTCCACCCCTCGTCATTTTATATCGTTACAATTATTATTTTTTTATTATTGCCGAGCACTTACATTTGCTCATTTTTGTCTCTCCTTTATTTTGTAGAGTTAAAGTGTTTTCGGGGGAATATAAAATAAATATTGAATGTTGTTTTTGATTGTATTCGGGATTATCCCTCAAAAGAGCAAAGCAACGAGAGTTGATTTTGATTATTTACGGTGTCTTATGGTTCATTAGCTTTTTACATACGGTTACTTGTGAACTGTTTTTATTTGTACTTTTTCATGTGTGGTTTGGGCCACACTGTGTGATCAAACAAAAATGCAAAAAGTTGTAAATCATTCAAATTGTATGTTGAAGGAGAGTGAAAGAGATGATAGTGTCACACCAAAAATGAAACATTTATTTGTGATTCCTGGATATGCCAAATCATTCGAGCCGAGTATCAGTAGAAAATAAATGTTTGATAAGATATAAGTTTTATGGCTTCCATGTGCTCTGATTTTTGTCTCGTTAAGAACTAACAAACTGACTAATAAAAGTTTATGGCTCATACGAGGCCTTAACGTGAACAATTCTTGAAATCGGAAACGATCAATGAGGTTCAATGATTTTCAATTGATAATTTCCTAAAGTTCAGTGAGGTCTTTTCTGAATCATCCAAATCGATTATCTTAATTGAATGGCAATTTCATCGAATCATCGAATCGTCTCCAATGATGCCAGACGACTCATCTCTTAATTCTCTTCCGACCACATGGCATCTGAACTAGATTTTTGTGTTTGCGTTACATAAATCAAAGCACTTTATTAACTGGAATCTGAAACTCCATCGAATTGACTTTTCTCAAATTTTCACACTCGACAGTGTGACGAAACAAATTGAATGTTTACTCAAGCAATTAAAAATAATTGCAATCAGATGTTGTCACTTGAGCTGCCTTTCGGTTACTTTATCGCCATCTAAAGAAATCAAATAACGATGACTGACGTTCAATAAAAAAGCGAGAGCATAAAAATGCCTTGAAGACGTTACTCGTTAGAGAGCTTTTACACTTGATAAGCAATCACATTTCTTCACACTTTTATAGGTCGATGGGCACATCGATACACATTAAATGAAGCAATGAAGATTTGCTTTCTTTTCAAGCACTTGTTTGAGCGGCAAATGTTTATCATAAGAAATTCAAGCAGTTCCGCTATTCAGATACCGACTTTCTGTAATGTCATGAGACTTTAAGACAAATAGTACGAATTTAGGTTTCTCGGTGTGTGAAATTTGCAGTGTTTAAAGCACTTTATGAAAAATCATGAGTTATTTACCTTTACAATTTGATTTACTGAGTTCCACGTTGCTAAACATCCGTGGATCTGATGATCCTGTTGGATTTAGGTAGCGACCTAGCGGCGTGCTAAACATCTTATCTCTGTAATGACTAACTAGACCTGCATTAAACAGAAGCGGTGAAATTGAAGAAACTGCGGGAAGAAAAAAGCGAAGGAAAACGTTAAAAATTACCATCATTTATAAAAAGGCTCGGAAGTGGAAAATCCTCCCCCGTGAAAGCAATTTAGACTAAGTAAGGTGTCGTAACGGAATCTGATGAGACGAGAAATCTCTGAAGTGAATCATCAGCAGCAATCGCTCGGAAATAAATCAAAAACTTTGAGCTCACATTTGTCACTTGTCTTGGATCAAAGTTCAATCTCAATAATATTTCAATTTAATAATTCTCAACAAGTTGGCTATGAAACATCCGATGACTCTTGTGAAACAAACTTTGTTCAATAAAATATGATCTCGCGTCGAAGCGATATTTGCTAAGCAAGTGTTTAATGTGTTTCGGAAACGGGTTCATTTTTTTGCTTTCGTGACAAACATAAATATGCGACATTGCAGATGATGAGGCGCGAATAAAATATTAGCGCACCAAAAAAACCGGCAATCTCGATGGCGTTGCAAAACAAGATACGGACTGTTTCACATATTGTGATCACACAAGTTTGCGCGAAAAATTTGTTAAATGAAATGTTTTTCAAGAAAAATTAAAATAATTAAGCAGACATCTGTGATGTTGCTGGTGTTTTTGTTTCCCATGCTGAACTTTATTAAACCAAATTAACAAGAGTTTTTATTAACCGATTTTATGATGACTCCAAGATGACATCATCGTCGAAGCAAGAACAAAAAAACATCAACGGATTTAAATCAATTGAGAGACATGCTCAGCTACATGTGCTCGGCAGTCTTATGTGAAAAAAATACGAACGCAGATTTAGTTAACCTTACGATTTGTTCGTTCACGATTCTGAGAAGCTTAAAACAAAGCGGGATTCTTTAATTCATTAAGTGAATGAAAGCAAAAACCGATTGTGACTTTTGATTAAGTTTAATTAGACCGAACAAATTTTCTGTTTGAAAATTTTGTTTTGAAATTTAATTAAAGATTGAATTGATTTTCTGAGAATTAATTGTGTGTAGATTTAGTTCTACATCAACCACTTTTGGTTGAAGTTTTCAAAACATGAATAATTTTGAATATTTTTTGTAGCACAAGATTTAAATGTAACTTTTTTTCATCATTTAATTAATAGACACCAAGATATTTAACAAAACATTTTCACGAACTTTTAGCATTCCATGTTTTTGAACGGAAGTTTTGTTTTATTTTTAGTTCTAACGAAGATATTTTCTTCACATTTTCCAATTTGTCAACTCACCGTCGGTTTTTCCTCTTGGTTGAACTACTTTGAAAGCACTTGATGATTGTTGACTATTCTGGGACAAAAACATACTAGTGTTGTTGTTCATTTCACTTTTGATTTTTATATTCATCATTGTTACACTAAAATCAAGTGGAAGCTGAGTGAGTGTTTCCGATGCTTCCATAATTGTCTAATTGTAACTTTTTGATATCACACGTTTTTCTTGTTTTAAGGATTCACAGTTTCCCAGCCTTCTTTCGGTTCATAAACTCCTTTTCACTATTTTCATTAATTCTTATTTAAGATATTTCTTCTTTAAAAATCCTTGATTGATCTTTTACACTATTTTTTTGTTCACTCTACTTTTTAACCACCGTTTGCAGAATGTGCGTCTTAGCGAGTCGAGATTCCGATTGATTCTGATATTTCCAATCTCGAACGCGCTAATATAATGTCACACCAAGCAGAGACGAAACACGAAGAAGACAAAATAATTCCATGTTATGTTGGAAGCCAATTGTGCAAAATATACCAAAAGCGGCAGCACAACGATTTGCCTTAATCAACCGGGGTGAACGACGAGAGAGCCGATATCTACACTAACTGAAAGCACTTTGTGTTCTAAAAACGAAACACATTGCCGTCAAATAAAAAGCAAGGGAAAGAAATCTAACGAAAAATCATGCACAAACAGATTGCACACACACCACGATGATTTTGATTTCCACGCTAGTGTGCTGGAGATTTCCGTTCAGATACAGGCCCCGCCTTCCACGTCATTTTTTCAACACTGCTTTCGGGTTTCATTTCCAGATTTTCACATACTTTCTTCATTTTACGAGAAGCAAATAGATTTTCCACAGCGATTTTCCAAGCTTTGTCATTTCTGTATTTACTCCAGCGAGAGAAGATTCTTTTATTATTTGGTCCGCTTCTCTCATTTAACCAGAAATGGAAGATTAATTTTCGTCTCTTGACCTTTTGTGGATTTTTAGCAAACTTCGAAGTAATGATCGAAAACGGGCTCAATAAATTTTTATTATCAATCATAATCCAATTAAAAAATTTATACAGCCCCATTAAATCCCTTGTGTGTTCTCTGACAACTTAACGTGATTGCGCCATGTAATTAGCCGAGATAAGTCAAGCAATAAGGCTTTTCTAATTATAACTTCTTTAATGTCCATAGATAAGTTAAACTTATTTATCTTATCAGGCCGCATTTGGCGCTTTTTCCAACGACTAAAATCATGGTTTTTAATTACTTTGATACGGGTTTGATTTTGATAAGAGGTTTTAGTGGTTTTTATTACTGATTGCTGCAATCAGACTATCGTCGCATGGACAGTTAAGTCGAACAAGAAGTTTCACACTGAAATTTTTTGGAGATAAATAATCGTTCTCATACTTTTGTGAAATTTTCATCTATAATTAAAATTATCTTAAATCTAAATTGACAAATTTATAGCTTCCCATTTATTTCAATCAATTTTGTTTTTGGTAAAAAAAATGTTGAATCGAACATTTTATGACCCTTCACCCCTCTTGCTTGAGAAGTGTAAATAAACGATACGTTTTCCTACCAGTTGAATCAAACTAAAGTCATATGCTGCTTTTTGAGGTTTTTTCTAATCAAAATACATCTTCGGTGCCCTCATAAACCTTAAAATGCGTGACGCGCTAAACATACAAGAACTTTAAACAAACAAAAGTAACAAGAGATTCTCGAGAATTGAAGTTCTCGCTTTTTGTGCATTTCATATGTATGTCATAAAAAGATAATTGCGTCGATTATAATAGGCAATATTTGGGTTTCTGGTATATGATAAGATTGTCATTTATGAGCATCCAAACAGTTAATAATAAAACCTTAACTGTTGAAGCTGATAATGAAGGCAGTCATTAATTTGATTTCTTGTTGATGTCATCGCGCCATCGCAAAAAAGTGGCAAGTCGCGTTTGACAGCAAATAATGCCCATTAAATTGTGAAACAAATATTTGTTTCTTCTCTTTTCATTTCCCATAAAATCCACATTTGTTTTAATTGATCAATTGTTCTTAATTACAGCTGAACGAGAAGAAAAATCTTCAAATGAAATACCAAGCTGAGACGACAGAGAAATCGCTTTTATTTAATCTCCAAGTTGCGTTACAATCAGCAGTGATCACTCGAAACATATCTTGATGCTTCATTGTGTGATTTCAATTAATTAAATAATTCTTTTAATTAGCGGGAGGCGATGATGCGCTTTGTTTTTGAGACTGCCTCGTTTATTTTGGAAAGATGTCAGTTGCTTCGATACGGGTCATCTTGTTTATTTATTTTTTGTTACATCTCATCGTTGAATGTTAGCTAAAATATAAAAATTTAAGATTAAATCTAAAATAACTGTTTATCTAGTCATTGAGGTGCTTGAAAGGCTGCTGGAAAATTCTTTGCGACATCCAATATGGCTGCGATGACGCCGAAGAAATTGGGGAGAAATCGAAGTTGAGCATATCAAATAGCTGTCTCTTTGGAGTGGAGTAGCGACAAACTTTTTTCCTGTGTTTTAAAATGGAGCTCGTGGCTTTGGTAAGATCTAATTTCATTTAATTCAAGTCGTGATAGTCATGTTTTACATGCTGCTTTCGGGAACAACCTTTCCCCAAAATTTATAATACTGAATCGGCCAAATATTTTCGATTTTACGACATTTTCGTAGATTAGATAAGAATAAATGCCTGGTTGAACTGCGTATACCTGAACAAACACCCATAAATACATCACTGACTTTAAATCACGGTAATTGATGTGATCCAAGAGAAGAGCAGTTTTTCAGAAACTTGATCGAAAAGTCAAGAGAATGATTTTAAGGCAATCAAAATAAACTTGAAAGCGCTTCTTTTTATCAAATACACTTTATTAGTCGTTATATGGCTTCAAAGATAAGCTGTAAATCTAAAATAGCGTTCATAACTATAAATACCGTCATTCAAAGTCAAGTAGTAACTGGTTATAAATCTTATCAAATCCCGAAAAAATCATTTCGAACCTCAAATTTAATTGGTTTTCGATAAGACCGAGTCGTGTCGGCGACAGATTTCATAAAATTTTATATTTGGCACAACGAGAAAATACTTACTAATATAAATGTAATTGAAATCTCCTTTGAAATCTCAATCTTTGGAAGAAAATTGAAGATTCTGCTGTTGAATATCAAAATCTGGATGCATTGTGCTTAATTTTTCCGATTATGATTCTGATACCGTTGACAAATAGGTAACTACCAATCTTAAGTAGAAAACTGGCATTGAAAACAAATTCCAATGTATATCGACTTAATAGTAGATTCGTATTACAAATCAAAATAATCCAATTTGACTTTTGTCTTGGGAACGGATACGAATTGCCCTGCAAACATTTTTGATGCTGTGGTGAAACACAACACCTTACTTAGTGAATTTACATCTGGACGGAAAAGCAGCAAACAAGATTACATGCGAAATTTAAGTAAAAGAACCAATTTAACTAACAAGTTGAATAATTTAGGGCATGTCAATCAAGATGAAGCAGAAAGCAAGGTTTCATGTTCAGGCCGATGAATCCGGATTTCAACACTTGCTTCTTGCGGTAACACTAAACCATAAATCAAATTATTTTTAAAACCTATTAAGTGAATGATTCAGTTCAATTTTGAGTCTTGCACAACCAGATAGACGCAAAAATCACCGAATGTACAATTTATTATTTCTATTGCACAAGTTTTGATATTACGTTTAATAGTATTGGTTAGTCGTCAGCACTGATTTAGTCACGCCTTTAAACGATTTTATTTTGGTGTATGTATATTTTATTGAACAATGATGAAAATCATTCAAAAAAAAATGTGTTAAGCTCAGATTGGTGTCTTAATTTTCAGTGTCGATCCGTGTGTGTACGTAACTGCCAAATCAATGCCGAAGCCGGGTTGCTCTTTTCATTGATTTGGCTTCGAAGATTACTTGTTTTTTTTGAGAATTCACAACGAGCGTAAAACTTTAAATGTGTGAGAATTCACCAGCGTGGCTGGATTCCATAATTGATGAATCGCATGAGTCCCATGTTGACACATTAAAAATCAGGGCAAACTTTCCATCAACGAACTAGCGTTTTTAAAATCTGAACATGAAAGCAAGTAATAGTCTATCATGCATGCGACATCGTATCAATTGAAAATCTTCAGTCAACATGTCGGCGCTTGTGTTTGCACTCTTTCGATTCACCGTTCGTCACAAAGTTGCAATTTCACGATCCCGGTTGAAATCAAATCAAATTCAACTGAATGAAATTACGCGCAATCTTTCACAGCAATCACACGAGCAATATCGTAAAATTTAAATTAGATTAATTAAGCGAACTACACCAGCTCTGAATGTGATAGCAGCAGAACATACCGAATCCATTATTCAATTAAGATTTTCGTCCCACTCACTCGCTCCACGGCTTTTATTTGAATTTTCGGGTTCTGTGCTGAAAGATTCATTAGATCCACTTTATGATCTCGTAGGTTAATGATGATTGCGACAATGAACCCAGTGATGCATGATTGAGCGATGAGTACAAACAAGTGGAGAAAAATGGCGGTACTGTTTGCTTCTGTTGAAAATTTGAACTTCTTTAGGAAAAAAGGGAAAAATCAGTGCCTTTTTCATTCATCTGTTCAATCAAACGTTTGATTAAAAAAAGAAAATCGAATTTGTGATTTGAACAAAAACATTTTTTTTCTTGGCGCTTTAAAACACTGGTGTTGAAAATTTCATATTGATTTTCTCTATTTTTTGGCGTTACCAGATCGCTCAAGCATTTTTATGGTATGATGGTAAATTTTCACGAGATTTTTATTGTTCTGATTTCTCTCTTTATGTCTAAACCCCGACCCGTTTTTGCGCTAAAACTCCAAAATGAGTGAAAGAGAGAAAAGTTGTCATAAATATAAAGCGTTAGCATGGCGTTCTCAGCACAACGGAATCCCAATTACGATTTCCACACCGGCGAAGACATAAAAATCTCCATTCCTTCATTTTCGCCAGTTTTTGTTTCTGTTAATGAGCAAAACCTAAGCGACGAGAGCTCTTTGTCCGACCCTTCGGCAATAACGACATTTTTACCATACCAGAATCATAATCAAAGTGAAATCTTTCCACCGATCTTTCCTCTCTTTTTCTTGCTATTTTCGCATTTGGAATTAATTAAAATCACCCGAGATTTTTTCGCCTTTTTATTGCTGTGTAGTCAGTTGGTAGCTATGAGCCAGATATATTTATTCAGCTCGGGTTTTCCTTCTCGCCTTCTTCCCCGTTTTCATTCATTTTATTATCCTCGTTAAATAGTGCCATGCACAAATATACTGACACACACCAAGCCATTACCCAGACTTACCTTACTCCACCATCGCAGACTCATTTCGTTTTATCGTATGGAAGCACTTGACATTCACGAGAATCGATTTTTCCTCTTTCACTCCACTCGACTGCCGAAAAATCAGCAGCAGAAATCTCTTTCTGTGAAAAGCTTTGCTTTCTGCAAGCTTATTTCCTCCACGCTTCTCTTTCTCATGTTCAGAAGGGATTTGGAGTTTTCACCGAAAAATGGGACTCTGTTTTAATTCTATCAGATTTGTTTGTTATAATTTTATCACTGAGTTTTGGTTCTGCATTGAGCGACTTTCCGGAAAATCTGTGATTCTACATGAACGTAGACTATCGCTGTCTTAAAACAGTAGAACGATAATAATTTTAAATAAATTATCTAATAGAAAATAAAATAAAATATCGTATTTTATATTATGTTCCAGTTTGTTTTGACTGCGAGCCAGTTTGCATTCCGTTCTAATTATTACCAAGATGCCAGTTTTTAAAATGAAGACAGTTGTGGATAAAACATTTAAGAAACCTAACTATTTTGTTTTAACATGGTTTGTAAAATAAGTAGTTCAAAACTCAAGCTGTCAATTTAAATTTAAGATTGAATAATGCATGTAGAAGTTTAATCTGGAACTAAGATTGATAATTCAAATCATCACAAAGTAAAAACTATTATCCAATGAGACTAGGATAGCATAACTAACCTTAAAACCTAATTTCTTGTCCTTTTCTAGAATTCCATTTTTGCGTACTTTTTTAACATAACTCTTATAAATAATATAATACTCGTTTAACAAATTTGATTCTCTCAGGAAATCTAAATTAGTTTAATTTATGACCGTTTAGTAGAATTTAATTGAAATTCTTGAATCCTCCGAAAAAACGAAGATAATTTGTCACCGAATATCAAATATGTGTCCCGACCCAATATCAATGACCCCTTTTGAAAGTTGTTAATCCCTTAATAGTTATATTTCTCTCGCCTTCGTGCCAGCAACTTAGTTTTTGATAAAACATAAAATTTCCTCCGACTAATCATCCCTCTTTTCGGAACGTCGACAGAGTGTTTGAAATAAAAGCTGGCTGTTTATATTTGTTCACCAGTTAAGCATCATTACAACTTTGAGTTGATTCCACTTTCCCTTTTTGGTTGTGGGTGTGAGCTTACACAATTGATATCAAATAATCACTGACAGCTATCACGATAATTCCACAGAAAGGAAAACATTGAGTCATTAGTCCAGAAACGTATTAAAATATTAATTGTTTTTGATAATTTTGGTTTTGGCAAATCCTGCTTCATGGTTTGCTCCATTTAAATCATATCATTAAAAACCTTTTTAATCACAAAAATCCTGTTTCACTAAAAGTT
>JPYR01000128.1:127672-143805 GCA_000775305.1 Belgica antarctica | reverse complement strand
AGCTATAGCTGGAAAACGCCAAAAAAAATACCTAAAGTCTAAAGTCTAAAGCTAAGTCATTTTTGCCACAGTTCTTTATATTCAATAATTATTTCAGTGTTTTTGTCTTCCCCGGCTTCAACTCAAACTCGGCATTGATTCAACCCAAAGCACAATTCTTTCATGCTACAAAACTCGAAACAAAAATCATCGCTGAAGCTGAGTGAAGGGAAAAGAAGGGAAAATCTCCATGGCAACCCATCTGGAAAAGCGATATTTCGATTTTTCTATTATTTCGGCTGATTCCTTTTGCTTCTTTCTGTGTGTTCGGAACGGAACTCAGTTCGAGGAGAGAGAAACATGTCGAAATGCTTATAGGCAACAGTCAAATTTTCGCTCGTTCGAACGTTTCGGCGAAAAAGAATTTCATATCAGACGTGATGTGGCATTTTTTGTAGCAGCTCTCCTTCACGAATTTGTTTAATTTATTATTTTTGTGCACTGTCATCGTGCTCCATTCCCTGTTTTGATGGCGTGCTTCCTTTTTTTGTTGACACGGGGACGAGCAGGAGCGATGCTTGACGAAGATCAAGCGGGAAACTGAGAGGGTGTGTGAAAATCATTTCATCACCGTGAAGCACCTCCACTTGACCATCGGAAACATGGCGAGGATATTTTTAATTAAAATTTCGTTGTGGGTAATGTCATCTTCATGTTTTTGTTAATTTTTAATGAATGTGAACTCGAGATGCTTGTGCAAATGGCCATGTTTGCCCTGAAAATTCTATCATCAAGAAGCAAAAACATTCTTTGCTGACAAAAGAAACGGGCATTATTAAAAAGACTCTCATGTTAGAGAGCATCTTGATCTGAAACTTCTACATTGATGTCAGGGGCTGTTCATTAGTTAGGTCACTTACAATAACTAAATGAACTGAATAAGTTGTTTAAAGTAATTTATATCGTCTTTATACGTGAAAATCTATATTTTAACCTCAAACTTCTTTCAATTATATTTTTCAAAGGCCAAAAAAGTTTTTTTATAACCTCAAAATGTATAAACACAAGATTACCCTGAGAAAGAAGAAACTGAATGAATAGATTGCAAAAACTTTGAATTTAACTTAAAAAAATTGCATTCTTCATTAAAAAAGCTTTGTCGATGTTGTCATTGATTTGAAACTTTCGTTTTAACCTCAAAAAACGTCCAGAAACCTAAGTTTAACAGTAATACAACATTATTGTTCCTTCTAACCTATAAATTCTATCCAATTCCCTTCCACAGAATCAGTCTTCAAATACGCCCCTTGCAAATTAATCATCGATGTCACCAAACTGCGGATCGACCCCAGCTGCTGGTTGCTACCTCATCTCTTGTTGTTTTCTTGTCAGTTGAAGGGAGACGAAGAAAAATTAATTTTGAAGGGAAAACTTTTAACGTTTCATGAAATTTTATTATCTTTTGTTATGCCAACGATTTTTAATTTCCTCATTGATGTTGAATCGAGCACAAGAAAAGGCGGCAAAGAAAACAACAGAACCACTATTATCAGCATCAGCCAACAGTGACGAAGTTTTTATTCCTAAAGAAATATTTCGAGATAATTTAATGGCGTAAGGAGAGAAATTTTAATTACAAATTTCTTACACAATTTCGACGCCCACGAGAAAGTAAAAACAACGAAAAAGTTCGGAGGAGACTAATGAAAGGGTACGATGAATAGTATAACAGGGGGAAATGGAGGGAAACGTAATTTAATCAATCAATCAGAGGAGAAACTTTTCCCAACTTCAAAAGCATTTTTCATCTTGAGTCTCCCTTGGCTGGGTGCCTGACTGACTCAACCCACTGAAGGATTAAAAAAAAGTATGCAAAATATGTTTAATATATTTTCAATGATTGAAACGCCAACTTCCATAAGGGAAGACAGACTGGTGTTGTATGTACAAACATTCATAGCATGAATTCATGAATAAAAAACATCTTGAGCGAGAGTGAAGTTTCCTTTGTATCAGCCATGCATAATGTAAACCGATGTTGGAACATAATTCGTGAACTCCGTGAAACGTCACAAGCTGATGCCGAGCAATATATTAAGCAGCTAATGAAAAATATAGCTAATTTTACGTTGGCTGAACATTTAATTTTGACTTTCGGTTGTGAAATTTATTCGCTGCTGTCACCCTTCCCCACAAAACCCATAGCTTCAATTAATGTCTGTCATTTTTCGGTTCATCCGCATGAAATTACCAACATTTTTGGAATAAATTTTCCGTCCTCATCTAACGCTGAACATAATTTACCGCAGCGATGCAAACAGTCTCAAATCTGACAAGATAACACGAAAGCGCTAAAGAAATGAAGAATCAGCAGCCGCCACATTGATGGCAAATTCACGTTAACTCGTTCAAGATGAACAAAACGGTGATTGTTAGGGTTGATTTGTGGGTAATGTCAAGTTTGAATCGTCGTCATAGGTTGAAGAAGCAATCATGAGTTGAAGTTTGCATCTTTAACAACATTCAGCAGGTTTTATATACTTTAACAGGTTTTAGCAAACTTTAGTTTTGAAGTGAATATTTTGAAAGCTTTTTAGCATTTTTTAGCAAAAAATGAATGCTAAAAAGATTGCGAAACATTCCGAAACAAAAAAAGTTTGCTAAAGTTTGATATTGGCATATTGGGTTGATAGAAACTTAAACATAGAACTTAAAAATGTGCAACAAATATTAGCACTTCCTAGACAACCTTAGCAACAAAGACACATCATTCATAAAAACAATTCCACCGCACAAGCTTTGTTATAAGCCCGCCGCTTGTTGCTTCATCTTTTCGGTAACCATAGCAATCTAACCCTGTTACCATGCAAATAACTGAAGCTCCACCATCGCTATGATAACTGTTTGAATCAAGTTCAGGTATTCATTCTGTTTAATCAATTCGACTGTTTCATAATTTTTCAATCGTTCTCGTGTATAGATGAGTTATCGAAGCCACACCGCGGCTCCATCGCGAGTTTTTGATCACCTCTACGATCCAGTTTTTACAACTTCTGACCAGAAAAATGTGTACAAAGAAAATTGTATCGCGCTTACGCGTTCGGCGCCAATACACGTGTTTCCAGATTTTGGGTCAATGTTTTCGGAACTGAATCACGAGCAAAGAAACTGCTACGCGTATCAAAAGAACGTTCTCCCACGCTTCTCGACCTTCAGTCCATCACAGGCTTCCCCGAAGGCCTCCGTGACTGGAGCTGACAGGGCGAAATTTTTCTCTAATCCAATGGGCAACATCCGAACGGTGAACGTCGGGCTAATGGCAGAAGAAAACATCGTGGGTAACAACGAAGAGACGCATATCGTGAAATTCCGATCAATGTCTATTCAAACGACGTTCAGGTAATGCTCGTCGAGTGTGATTTAATAAGTTGAACATTGGTTTGAAATTTGAAACTGCAGGGAATCTTCAGCGCAAACAAAACCTTGGTTACCAGAAATAACCTGCTATGAAGACAGCGTGGATGTGGAGATGCCCGAAGTTGCTTACATCACCGACATGATACACTCCGAAACTTATCCCGGATTACGTGAAGTGGAGATTGTCGAACGCGCACGAAAGCGTCGAAAATGGGAACTGGCGCTGCCACCTATCAAGGCACCTGAAGAGATAGCGTCACGTGTGGCTGCCGTCGAAGCGTTCGAGTGGGAAGAGTGGCTGGCGCGGGAGAAAGACATTAACGAGTGTCAACAAGCGAGATTGAAAATCGTTGCAGATTTGATTGCAAAACGCGAGAAGAAGCATCAAGATGCAACCAATCAGAAGCTCGAGAGCTGCAAAAAAAGGATTTTAGTCGAGCGCAAGAAGGAGAAAGATCATTTAATGTAAGCATTTGCATGAATACATTATTAAGCTCAACGTTTACAAGATTTTCCTATTCGTGTTTGCAGTAAAAATTACCAGAGAAGCATGCGAAAGCTCGACTTAGCCCAGCGCAGGGGCTTCAACCAAAACCGAGTGAACGACCCAGTTGTGTCACACTACGACAAAAAGATTGAACATGTGCTGCCTAAGATCCGACTCGATGCAATCTCTAAGAAAAGAACACAAATTGAGTACACAAATCAATTTGAAGCGACGTAAGTAGATCAGAGTGTTCAAATAGCGTGATTGTGTCACTTGATATTTTGTTGAATTTGCAATTTATAACCTCAAATTGATTACATTTAGAACTTTGAGGTTATTTTTTGCAATATTTTGATGTTAAACTTACTTTTGATCGAAGTTTTAATGTCAAAAATGATTTTTTCAACTAAATAACTTCAAAATCCAATCATAACTTCTTCCTACGTCGCTTGCAAACGCCACTCAAAAAATCATGAATTTTCCATTCCCTAAAATGCATTTCAGATTCAAGCTGCTCGAACAAGATAACTCAGGACTTGGAGATTTAAAGAAGTACTTGAAATCCAATAAACGTGATTTGTGGCTTCCCAAAGAACAAACAAAAGAGATCGAACGTGGAATTTGGTCGGAGAACTACTTGAAGAAGCTACACGAGACGCTCAAGGTTCGTATTCATATTGAATTCCTATTCGAATGCAAGACAACCCTGGATTTATGAATATTGCAGCAGTTCCGAAGGAAAAAGTACTCGAAGCGCAAGCTTCCCAAGTGCCTGGTGTACGATGAATCAGCAACGACGACGGAGAGTTCAATGTCAGCACTCGTGCAAGCGCCCGATGACCAGACCGATGAAACCTATCAACATCAAATTTGCATTCAAAAGAACGTCAAAGGTCGGGCGATACAAAACATGCTGCACAAGGGAATGGAAAAATTCCGGGAAGTCATTGACGAAGCAAGGGAAACGCATTCAATTGCAGCCATTCGAAAACTATTCCCAAAGGAATTTTCACAGCAAATCGATAACCAGGAACAAATACTCGACGAGTACAAGCGCATCGAAGAAGCCTTGAAAAGCGACAAAACTTTACAGGAAGAGTTGAAGAAGGTCGAGTGTAGAGATGCTGGAAATTTGTTGACTTTTCTCGAGAAGGAATTGCGACGACTAGAGGGTGAAAAGCGGGCACAAGCACTGTACTTGCTGGCTGAAAGGGAACGTTACAGTCGGACGGCGGCAACGATGGGAAAAAGCGAGTTCGAAGAACAGTTCAGAAGTGACGCAATCACGCTTTACCTTGAAAACATCTTGCTCGAGGGCGTTAACCGTGCGGATGACGAGAGTCCACGTGACTTTGTTCGGAAGATTGCAAAATCGATTGACAGAAAAGCAAGCCAGAGTGTGACATTTGACGAGCAAGTAGAGCAGTATTCCGATGAATCGAACACCGAAGATGTTTCGGAAGGGTCGGCACCAGCTGCTGAAATTCCAGATAAAAAGGTTGTGATTGAGTTGTTGAAGGAGAACATGATGCCACAAATAATGGATCGCATAAAAAATGAACAGATGCTTGTGCAGCAGAAGAAATACTTGATGGCAGCGCACGAAGACTTGTTCCGGGAAGAACTCGAGGAAGCAAAGCTCGAGCAAGAAAGGAATTCGTGCATTAAAATATTCAACGAGATGCTTGAGGACGCGATTTCTAAGGAATTCATCAAAGTTGAGAGTGTCGAAAGGCGTGATTCCAGTGAAGCTGGCGAATTGGCAGCGCAAATTGTCGAGCAAATTTTAAACGAAATGATTGAAGCCAACTTTGAGTTCACTCCATCTGCTTCTGAAAGTCATTCATCGAGCGACAGCTATGACTGTGACTACAGCAACGTGCAGTCAATTTCGGATGCTGAAGACACCACGGAAGCGTTGGCAAATCAAGTTGTGTACAGCATTCTGATGGAAATTCTTGAGAACAGCTTTTCGTCTACGACTGAAATGAGTGAAACTCAAACGAGTGACACAAATTGAAAAGTTTCAACATTGAGAAATTTTGGTATTTTATAATTCAATGCTTATATAAAGGATAACGTTGAAAGAATATTTGAATGAAGCTTTTTCAGATCCTGTGCTTTTAAAAGGTAGCTTTGAAATAAAAGAACTTGAAAGCTTTAAACTGAAGTTGATATTAAAAGCTTCAGGACTTGAAAGCTACATTTTTGAAAACGATTTGACCGTTAAAAAACTAAAATTCTCTGTCTTCCATCAACAAATTTGCTTGATGTGAATTTATTTAAAATTTCTTCAATTTTAATCAGATTTTTAATACACTTCATTAATTCTAATCACTTCTACTGCAGAATCTTTCAAAACTAAGCAATGTTTCCTTATCAACCGTTAATAACCTTCGAAACGTGATCAAGTTTTTTAAATCTTCGTGCTTTGTAGAGTTCAACCTACACATGCGCCGAGTTCTTCTCATCGTTTGATGTTATTACCAATGAGAATAATCAGAGACGATTTAAACGTCCAACGACACGCATCGAGTTTATTTTTGTGATTAATATTTTTGTATTATTCGTCGGCATAGGCAAAAGTTTCATCTCGTCAAGAATTTTAATTTCTTGCTTTTTATTTTACAAACATGAGGTTTGGTTTTCATTATTTATATTCATGACAACATTTCACATTATTTTCTATTGATTTTAGAGTTATTGGTTTCTTTGTTTTGCTATCATTCCTCGTAAATGTAATGACCGAGACCCTGTATTGTAATTTCCATCACGCAAAGATTCTAAGAGCCAAAGAAATTTACATGTGCAAGGTTCGCAACTTGACGATTGAATCCGCAGCTGTTCGTATAGAAGAAATCAAAGGTGTTCAGAGAACTAACAAATCGAGTGCAGACGTCGGCATTCTGATAATTGAAAATCAAGTCTGTCATTACCTGCCTAAAGATCTGGGCCAGCATTTCCCTAAAGTATATCACTTGGACGTAAATCACTCTGGACTGAAGGTTGTGACCTCTGATGACATGAAGGTGTTCCGGAACATGCAACACCTTTACCTCCGAAACAATCCACTTGAAGCCTTACCGCATGACTTGTTGCAACACAATCCGCTCATTACTTTCATAAACTTCGATAAAAATCGAATCAAATTCATTGATCCGAGTGTATTTGACTCTTTACCGGACTTGGTCAGCTTAAGTATCGAAGGAAACATCTGCGTCGACGGATTTGCCATGCAAGAAGAACCTTTAGAAACACTCAAAGCGGAAATCGCTAGAAATTGTTCGCAAACAACCGTAAATAATTAATTGGCAATAAATCGCTTATTGTACTACACGGAACAATCAATTCTTTGACTTCAGGATCAAGTGATGAAACTTCGCAAATATTTGCTTTGTCGACTCTTCCACAATCATGCTCGCTTATCAATTATGTTCTTAAAGTGCGATTATCCAATTATCGTCTCTCTTTACGAGCATAAATGCATATTTGCGCATTATCACTAATTGACATCAACTCCGACGCTCGCTGAATCGGAAATTTCCTTTCTCCGGCTTTAAAATGCTCGTACTTTCAAACCATCATAAATCACGCTTGTGGAGTTAATCGTGACAAGCTGTTTACAAGGAACAAATTACATTAATTTCCCCGTTTGTCTCACGACACATTTAGTACTCGTGATGGAAAAATTCTTCGCCAACATCCACCGACATGGAAACGAACTGTAAATCATATTTCGCGTTTTTTTTTTAGTTCAACACCATGTTTATCCAGCTCAAGCACTCGATTTTGTTATTTCAGGGGAAGATAAGGCTTAAACTTTGAGGTTATTAAAGGCCTTAAACAGACATTGCAGCATCAAGTTCTTTCAAAACCTTCGGTGTTCTTAGATTAATAAAAACTCCAGCGTTGAGGCTAGCAAACAGACTGCACTGGCTCCTGTAGCTGTGTGTAATGTGCAAGGAACACATTAACATAATTTAATGCTTGCGAAAATTTCATTTTGATAGAGACGCAGTGAAGGAAAATGGAAATAATTTAATAAATTTGACAACATTGAGTTTTCAGCGCGAACGCAATGCCAAAGCATCGACAAAGCGCCCGTTCAAAGCTTTTAATAGAATTTATGAAAATGATGTTATCAATAATCACGAGAACCAATTATTGCTGCTGAAAAGGGCGACGAAGCGAAGGCTAATAAATCACCGCCCAGCTTTCACCAACTAATTTCAGGTCATAAATTAATTTCCTAGGCAGCTGCTAATCTGATTTAGCTCCAAAATTGTTTAACGTTAAATTAGAATACCGACTGAGAGCAGAATTTTTTCACGTTTAAAACCCAAAGGCACGAATATCGATTGAAAACGGCGACGCAAAGTTGTTTACGTTTCGAGACTTGATCAAAACATCATAAAACTAAACGCCACATTGGGGCTGGGACTGGGAATAGATTTTTTTCTGTCGTGTATTCGGTTTTTTTGTGGTTTTTTGGAAGTTTTTCGTAGGATTCAGTTAAAGCAGGGAAATAAAGTTGAATTGAGAGATAAATTATAGCTTCCGGGTAAAGGTTGAATAGACAATCGGAAAAGGCTGTTAATCGATGTGTAAATCTATCAAAGCATTGCTGTTTAGTTTGTGCAACGATGAATCAGTTCACGGAGAAAGTTTTCTGTTGCTTTTGAAAGTATAATCGCTGATTAATAGAATCACGCTTATTTTTAGATGCAGTTCAACAAAAAAAAACGTTTAAAGTTCAATTTCCCAATTTCAGCTTCATTAAAATATCAATTAAACTAAAACTTTTCCATTTTCCAGATGTTCAGTCATGGGTTCTGTTTATGTTTATTCCCGCACAGCCTTCAGTTACACTGCATTGGTTACCAACGACTCCGACTGAAAACGGAATGAGTTCCAGAAAAAGCTGCAAAACAAATTAAAAAAGTTCACAAAGTATCATTAAAAAGTTTTCGCAATTTAATTTTTTTATTTGCTGTTTTTTAAAGCAGCAATGATCGCTGGCTGCCAGGACACGAGTGAATAAAAACGGAGAAAAGCAACATTGTCGGATGATAAAGTTTTTCCGCTCGCTTTGCAAACAATGTCATCAGAGAGTCTTTTGTGAAAAAAGCTTTCAAAGTTTTCTGTTGACTTTTTATTGCTTTATTTCGACTGTGAAAGGGAAGTTCACGAGATTTTATGTGTCTTTTGAAGCGGAGATCCCTTTGATGAATATTCAAGGACACGGTCAGTTGGTTGTTGTTGAAGGTGTCGAACATCAAAGTTTTCATCCGTTCTCATAAAAACGCTTCGTTTTCGAACACTTTTTAAAGCGAAGTGTCAAACTCAGCGATTTTTGGAACTTGTTCAAGCCAAAACCGCCACGTCCTATCTAAAAGGCATTCCCCGCCCCAATGGAAAGCTAATAAATTCTCACTTCAATTTGCATGTTTAAGAATCTCTCGAGATTAGAATTCGAATTTGCTGGCAATGAACATGCGACATGGAAATCATTTGAAATTTAAATTCGGCTTCCTTTTCGAGCTGATTTGGTGATTTGAGAATCAGCAGAACTCGGAGGTGGAAATGAGCACGCCGAAGCTTCTCGGTTTTGTAAAAAATTATTTACTTTATTGCTTAGTTTAAAATATTTCCTTATCATCACTTAAAACTTACGAAAAATCTGATTTTCCACGTGCAATCACATAAATCCGTGAATAATTTCTAATTTTGATTACTCAATGCGTTTTCGTCATGAAACTCTCACGTATCACCTTTTTTCGTTATCCATTGCAATAGTTGTTCCATGATTTGCAGCTGAAGCTATAAGTGGCTGTTCTCGATGGAGTTGCAGTCGTCAAAGTTGGTGGTTTGCAGCATCTTGATGAGGTCAGCGTTTTCTTGGAGTATTTGGTTAATGTCCTTTTGGCAGTCGATCATGTGCTTTATAACAAAAACGGCAGTTTAGCACAAGTTATCACATTTTCGGACCTCCAAGAACCCATCGTCGACTTCAAAAAACTCAAAACTCACCTTTACGTTGCTCGACACTTCTAGTCTCTTGCGGACAGCCATCGACGACTCCTTGAACATGCTCGACACGTTCTTCTTTGGATCGACACTCTCGCTCTTCAGCTCGTCTTTGATGCGGGTCAAGCGATCTTTCAATTCGAAGATCGAGTCGTCGTAGCTTGTGAGATCTTTTTCTAGGATTTGCGTTTGCAGGAAAATTGTTTGCGCCATTTTGTACCAGTCGGCAAGGCACTCAGCTTCTTGGTGGATGGCGGGCTTGACATTGTCGTTGAGAAGGGCTTTGATGCGTTTGCCGGTCTCGGCGACTTTTATCTGAAGAAAAAGACGAGATTAAGCATTCGAAACAAGTAAAATTGATTTGTCCACTTCTGAAACATTGTAAAAACGAGTAAAAACTCACCTTCTCGAGTGCATGGAACTGTTCATCGTTGTATGTAAGCGATCTTGTCGCACGATCTCTCAGCAAGTGCTGCCACGAGTCGCGCAATCTGTCCACCAAGTGCTTCGCCTTCTCGTTGGAGTAATTGTCGGATGGATTCTGGATTTCTCTCGAGCTCGACTTCCACTCGCGTGTCAGCTGGTCTTCAGTCCAGAATCGGTTGAACAACTGCTGGATTGGCTCGGACACTCGATTGAAGTCTTCTTTGAGGCCGATGAGTTCTTGGCTTATTTGCTTGCTTTCGTCGTAGAAAATCTCGTTGCCTGACGACAAGAGCTCCAGTGCCTCGGACAGCTCATGCACAACGGCGCTGACGTCGTCAAGACTCTTTGATTTGTCTGAGAGTTTGTTGAGTGTTACCTTCAGCAGCCCGACGAACCTTAGAATTCCACTTTGAATCAAAGTGTCGATCTTCGAAAAGTTCTCGACGCGGCGCTTGATTTCGTGGCCGACCGAGCACGCAACTTTGGCTAAACTGGCGTCGTTCTCAACGCTGACACCGGCTGGAAATGACGGGAATTTCGGTAGATCAAGTTCCTTTGGTAGAGAGACGTTGTTGTTCTCGATGCTGAGCAACATGATTGGCTTCAAGATGGAGGTCGGTGGGTAGCCACGCACGGCTGTGTTTGCGCCAACTTTCTCTTCCAAATGTTCATCATCGAACAGCAGCAATTGATTATCGGGGTTGACTTCGGTCTGTAGATTGACATGTTCTTTGAAGTGGAACAACGGCTCGTCAGGATCCATGAAAATCTCGATCGATGCTGCTCGGTTCATGTAAAACAAGTGTAGCACTTTCTTGCTTAGCACATTCGTGACTTCCCAGAAGAAGCGCTCGAAGCTCCACATTCGTTTCTGGTTTTCTTCAAGCAGACCTGCTAATAGTGGTGTGACGAGAAGTTTGAGACCGGCCGACAGCTGGCAATGGTCAGGTAGATTTCGGCTCCACTCGATCGGTCCGCTTTCGGTCGTCTGTGTACCTGCGATGACGCCAGGAAGCTTCTTTGTAGTGATGTGATGCATGGTTTCTTTGTTTTTGCGTCCGCCATATGGACGGAACGGCAGATTTCCGGTGGCAACGTGGTATAGAGTCACGCCAATCGACCAAAGGTCAACGTTGGCTGTGAAGGAACGATTCACCGATTTTCTGAGCACTGCCCGCTCGTACATGTCGGGATGCAAATATTCTTCAGTGCCGTAAAGCGACACGAACTGTTGGTTCTCTTCAAGTTCTCTGGCTGCACCGAAGTCAGTCAGTTTGTATATCGTGAGGCCTTCTTCGGAGGTATATTTCATGATGTTCCCCGGCTTCAAGTCTCTGTGCACCAAGTTGTTGTCTCGCAAGTGCTTCATTCCCGCTGTGAGATGCTCCAGCACCAGCAGGAACTCAATTTGCGGCAAGCCGTATGTGTTTTCCGGGTCGTCGAGTATGTTGAAGAGACTACCGCCAGTGCACAGCTCCATCACGATAACTTTCCCGCGACCTTCCTGGTCGTCTTCGATGGCCAACAGCTTCACGATGTTGTCTTGCTTCACTTTTCGCAGAACTTCGAACTCGCGCATCTGAACTTCGTATGGACGCATGTGGGAGAGCTGATTGAATGTTTTTACTGCCACGGGCTCGCCATTGTGCTTGTTGACGCCCTGAAACACCGCTCCGGTCGCACCTTTACTGAAATTTTTAATACAACAATTAAAACCAGTTTCATCATCGCAGTCATAAACTAAACAAAAGTGAAATCTCAGAAGAAATTTCGTAAAGCTTGCTTCGTGCTTACCCGAGCACTGAAGTGGTGCACCAGACGTAGTTCAAGCTTCCGCGGAGAAAGGACATCGCAGCTTTGTTTAATCGCGTTGTTAGTGAGTCACAGATTGATAAGAATTAAAGGAAATCGATGGACACGGGCAGAAAACAACAACTGAGAGTGGCGTCTGCTCAAACTTTCCATAACTCAGCCCTCTGTAAATTCACTTCGCGACTACATCGTCACCCTGTTTCAAAACAAAAAAATAATTCCGATCGATTTTCGCAATTTCCGCTCGAAATATCCCAAATCAGCGCAGCCATGAACAATGAGTTCAATTCCAAGAAAGCCAGCTCCTCGGATTCGCTAAACAACGACACAATGGTGAGTTTTCCGCTCCATCCTCGCCCAAAACAATTCTCAACACCGAAACTCGACTTTCCAGCTCGCCAATATTTCGTACCAACTACTGGCGGGCGAGGCTGTCAAAGAGACCAACGAAGTCTCCTACATCTGTCCTTACTACGGACCGCAGCGAGGCACTCTGTCTATCACAAACTACCGGCTGCACTTCAAATCCAACCCGATCCACGAGAAAGATCCGATCCAGCAGCTCGATGTGCCTTTGGGTGTTGTCTCTCGCATCGAGAAAGTCGGCGGCGCGAGCTCCAGAGGCGAGAACTCGTACGGCATTGACATTTTGTGCAAGGACATGAGAAACCTGCGGTTCGCTCACAAGCAGGAAAATCACTCGCGGCGCACGGTGTTCGAGAAGCTTCAGAAGTTCGCCTTTCCATTGGCTCACACCGAGCAGCTATTCTCGTTCTACCACAACGAGAAAGTCGCTGAAGACGGTTGGAGTGTCTACGAGCCGATCGCAGAGTTCCGGAGGATGGGGCTGGTGAGTTGCAAAATGACTAGCGATGACCTTCGCTGATAACGACTGATTTCAGGGTGCAAATTCCAACATCGAGTGGCGCATCACAATGATCAACCAGAAGTACGAGTTGTGTGACAGCTACCCAGCAGTTCTGGCAGTTCCGCGGTCAGTGTCAGACGATGACTTGCGTGCAGTAGCAAACTTCAGGTCGAGGAGCCGCCTTCCAGTGCTGTCGTGGATCCATCCAACGTCTCTGGCGACGATCACTCGATGTTCGCAGCCTTTGTGCGGGGTTAGTGGAAAGAAGTCCATCGAGGATGAGAGCTACATAAACGCAATCATGGAGGCAAACCCGCAATCCGATAAATTGTCGATCATGGACGCAAGACCAAGTGCGAATGCCATCGCGAACAAAGCCAAGGGTGGTGGCTATGAGTCTGAAGACGCTTATCAAAACGTCGAAGTGATTTTCCTGGACATTCACAACATTCACGTCATGCGCGAGAGTCTCCGCAAGTTGAAGGAGATTTGCTTCCCGACGACGGACGACCAAAAGTGGCTTTCGGCGGTTGACAACACAATGTGGCTGAAGCACATTAAGTGCGTACTTGCTGGTGCCATTCGCATCGTGGACCGCATTGAGAACATGAAGAACTCGGTTGTCGTGCACTGCAGTGACGGTTGGGACCGAACAGCTCAGTTGACCGCCTTGGCGATGCTGCTGCTCGATCCTTACTACCGAACGTTGAAGGGCTTTGAAGTGTTGGTCGAGAAGGAATGGCTCAGCTTCGGCCACAAGTTCCAACAGCGAGTTGGCCACGGTGACATCAACCACTCGGACGCCGATCGTTCGCCAGTCTTCTTGCAGTTCATCGATTGCGTATGGCAGATCAGCCGACAAATGCCACACGCGATGGAATTTAACGAATATTTTCTCATCACTATTCTGGACCATTTGTACTCGTGTCGTTTCGGAACGTTCCTCAAGAACACCGAACGTGAACGAGTGCAAGACGACTTGAAGAAGAAAACGACTTCGCTGTGGTCGTGGATCAATGCGTCGCCGGAGCAGTATCGCAATCCGCTTTATGGTGGGCTTGGAAACACGGTTCAAACTGTTTTGGTAAATCTTCAGTGTCTTTAATTGTCATTTTTCACCAACAAACTTTTATCTACGCAGAAACCTGTCGCCAGCATGCGTCACATTAGACTCTGGAAAGGACTTTACTGCCGCTGGAATCCATCAATGCGCACTCAAGATCCGATTTACCAGCGCACTCGCGAGCTTCTGGCTTTGCAAGACCAGCTCAAACGGCAAGTCGAAGAGATTCTCGAATGCCGGACTGAAGGCAACAACCGAAATGCCGCACAAATGTCGCGCTTGGCTTCGCCTATCCACTAAATCACTAGAAAACCTTATCAAAATATTTTTTTCTCGCTTTTATACGAGAAGACTTGGTCGGTCTTTGAAATTTATGCAAAAATATAAAAAGTATTAAATTTAATCGCAAGTCTGTTCAAGAGTAAAATTTGTTTCTGGCGTTGCGCAAACTCATGTTGCTCGTGTCTGGAATGAAGACAGCCAGTAAACCAACAGTCAACACAGCTCCACAGACGCCCATCACGACGATCAGAGGGTAATCCAAGTAGAAAAAGTCGACGACAAGGAAAATTTGCAAACCAAACTCAACGATCGACGTGAAGGCGATTGAAAAAGATTTTTTCTTGGTGTTGAAGGCTTCAGTCGCGTAAATATCTGCCAGGATGCCAACGCCAAGTCCACTGAATGCTTGGAAGACGAAAGCTAATAATTCAAGGATCTTTGATTCGTCGTCGATCGCAGCGATTACATAAACAGCGATGAACAGTGCAATGCTGCAGACCACCGTTGATGTTAAATAGAACTTGATTCGTCCTAGGTCAATCAGGAACATCGCAAACATTATGACGATCCAACGCGTCCCTGACAAGCACATTCCTGATAGATCCGTTTGTCCATCGTACAAATCAGTCTCGGCAGCTTCGAGCCAAACGAGGTTCAACGGCAGATTGAAAGTTGCTACGAAAATGACTTTCAAAAGAATGACGATGAACAACGGCCGAAGGTTCTTCCAGTCAAAAATATTAACACTGCTTCCACCGTCTTCGATAACCATCAGCTTAAGTTCATTAAAATCTTTCCGGATCTCAGCAGTTTCATGCGATTCAGATCTCAGTCGAATCATGATGTTCACTGCGTCTTCTTCGCGGTACTTTTTGATCAGAAACACTGGCGACTCTCGATTGAAGAACACAGCGATCACCATTCCGGTCAAAATGCAGACCAATCCGTTGATCCCGATTGTTTTTGTCGGGTCGGTTTCATACTTTTTGGTATCTTCAACTGGCAGCAGACTCGACGACGTCATAAACACGCCAATAAACAGGCACAAATGAATCGAAGACACAATCAAGCTACGCAGTCTTGGCACTGACACTTCGCACGCGTGGATCAGCACCGTCAAGTAAACAATGCCATGTGCAAGTCCACCGAGAATTCTGGACGGGAAAATGTAGTAAATACTTTCTGGACCCAAGATAAGCAGCACGGCACTGCAGCTGGCAACGATTGAAGAGAAAGTCTGGAAGATATAAAAGTTTTGGCTTATCGCAGACCACAAGCTTTTGTCTGCATTTCTCACATAAATTGCGAATTTCGTTAAATTGTTGACAGCCAATGATGCTAGCAGAAAGCCGACCATAGCAGCGATGAACCACGAGATTATTGCCCAGAACACAGTGCCTTCATCTTCGTAACCACCGGCCCAGGGTTGCGCTTGCAAGTGATTGTTGAAAATCCCCCAACCCAGCTGTTGACCACCGTAAACGACTGTCATCAGACCTCCAGCGAGTGCATTCGTCTGTGGTTTATTTTTTTGGTAGTAATCGATCCATTCGGTGACTCCTCGCGGCCTGTGTTCACTGGTTTTGCAAGAACTTTCTACTTTGATTCGTAATTTCTCCGTTTCTTGCATTTTTCCATTCAATTTGTTGTTCACTGTTTGAAATCTGACGTAAATCTGAAGTTGCCTTTGTGAATTTCCTTATCAGCCAACGGCTTGTTATCAATCCAAAGCCATAACTAGCGATTTTACCGCAGGTGTGTTGGAATCGGAA
>JPYR01000127.1:123847-134582 GCA_000775305.1 Belgica antarctica | reverse complement strand
AGTGAAGAAATTTCGTTGCACAATTGTTCAATCTCAATGATAATGAATGTATTTCAGATCTTCCTAAGTTTACACCAGACTTAAAACCTCAAAAGTTCACTCGTAAACTTGAAATTGATTCTCTTTTAACAGCAGCTGGTATCAATTTTACCTGATTTTACGAATATCCACAAATTTTTTTTTTAAAACAATTGTGTTTTATCCGTTTTCCGACAAGGATTATGAAAGGTTCATAAGATTCCGATGAGTTACGACTGTTTGAAAATACTTTGACTGAGGCCAGAAACTCAAAACTCTGACAGATTCTTGACAGATATTGTATGATTGATCTTGAGTATGCAGGAGATCTTCCAAAAGTTATCGAATAACTCATTGCTGAGGCCGAGGGGCGCATATGAGTTTCGTGAACACTATCAGTTCCAGATGAATTATGCAAACAAAGTTGACAACCTTCAATTAACTTCAATGATTCATCAATTCTAGCTTTGACCGACATCACTTCTGAACGCTCAAGGAAAGCTATCTCAAAGATATACAAACTCACCAAATATTAGCACAAAAAAGTCCGAAACTGCAAGATTGAAGAGATAGTAGTTGGTGGCAGTGTGCATCGTTTTGTTTTTCGCTATAACGACGCATGTTATCACGTTGCCAAGTATGCCGGTAACAAATATAAGGAAGTAGCAGATGCTTATGGGCAGAATGATTGATAAGCTATCTCTGTAGCCGGCAGCATCTTTATCGGTAGCGTTCAACACGTCAGTTGAGATTGTAAAGTTTGTGAAGGGTTCAGGTGTAAAGATAAATAAAACACTTGAATTAATGTTCTCCAACTTTTCATTTCCATCACTGGCACTGACTGAATTACTGAACTGGTCCACCAGAATCACGTTTGCTGCATCGTCGTCTTCCACATACGAAGACGTGAACGCATTCATGTTTTTCATAAAATCCATTGCGACATTCATCGTGTTTATCTTATGGTAATGGCCCACATAAATGACAGAAGTGACGTTTGGTTATGTTTCATAATTTGTCGGCGCTAAATTTAGAACCTGAATGATTTCGTTCGCTTCTGGAGGACACCCGCTTCCTTGTGTTTTCTGAGAAAGAACATGAAACGCGAAAATTAACTTCGACTCAAGTTTCACACAACGCAGGTGTTTTAACTTCGGTCCCGTTTACAATAAATCTAGATTTTATTATAAATTTGAACGCATTTGACACTTCACAAAAAGCTGAGATTTTTCCAAGAGGTAAACAGTGACTTGGAAATTGCGTGGATAACTAGTGGAAACACTTTTGTGATTACTTTCAATTTTTCTTAATGAAACATAAGAATTGTGAAAATTCTGCCGAAGCAAACCATTACTTAGTGATTTCGCCAATTTCTTTTCATAGAAAAGCGGAAATGTTTTTCGTTCGTGTGAAATACAAGAAAAAGATGGAAATTGGCTGCTTCATGTTTTATTATAATGTTTCTAAGATAAAAGCCGTAGGAGCAGTGACACGCCATTTCAAGATTTGGGATTTCTTTCAACAACAGTTTGCAACTAAAATTTAGTGGGTGGAAAAATATTAATGCCAACTAGTTGCAGATGGAAACACTGATTCAGGTTAAAAACTGTATTCGTCGTTGGTGTCTATTTTAAAATTTTAATTTATTTTGACAGAAGCTGAAGAAGACAAAATTTGTTTCTCATCAAAGAACTTTCTAGAAATTGTTTAAAGTTTAAACCGACCAATCGGATGTAAACGTTGCAGTGTTTTTGACCTTGAAATTCAATTAGCGAAATAATTTCCACGAAAAACAGTTTTTTTCTGTCTTGTCAAGCAATTAAGGTTTTTTAGAATTTTTGAAATTCTAGTCGATTTCGCTGTTTACTTTCTAGCTTTTTGATGATCAAGGCTTGGTTTTGCATTGAAAATTTGATAATCCAGGAAATTGCGTAGACGAACTTAAACTTGTTAAACCAAATTATTTAAATTTTAATCAAACACCAAAGATAAATACTGCTGAATAGGCAGATGTTTTATCCCAGCGCCAAACCACAAAGCGCCTGTAACAAAGTGGCTTTGTTATCTCTTGCAAAGTGCTCGAAACTCTGCCTTCGCATTGAAATGATAAATGACAATGTAGAAGCAATGTAGAAGCTAAAAGCACTCGAAAACGTGTCAAGATATCCATTAAGCTTATTCACCGAGTTCGTCAGTTTCCATTTGGATGCCGGTTAAAAAAAATTGGTAAAAAGAACCCATAAAAGATGTTGAAAGCTCATTCAAAGCTTTTATAAATCCTTGATTTATGTTCATAATTGATTTTTTTTAAACGTTTCTCGATTTTATATTTATCCACCTTTTCTACAAAGCTTTTGAACTTCAGTTCTAGAATTTATATTTTTCTTAATATTCAGAATTTGTTTTTTAAATAAATTTTCTGGTTTTTATCTTCACTTGTAAGCGCGATCGAACTTTTCCGTTTCTTTATTCCCAGGCTGTTGATGCTAAACTGATCTCGAAGCAGAAGAATAAAAGGGAAAGTGTTCGCTGCAAGCGGAAAACTGAGAGCGGCCACATTTTTGAGAGAGAAAATTGAGAAAAATGCGTTAGTGAAAATCATTTTGCTTGTGGCGTGCACGGAATCATCTGAAAGAGAAAATGATTCTTGATAAATGAAAATAAATCAGGGAAGATATTTTGGGTGATGAAATTAAATTCGTGTAAAATCAGTCGAACCTGATATGTGAAGAAATAATTGGCGAGACGAGCCAATTGTTTTGAATTTTGGGGTGTTTACTCGATTTCATTTGAATTTATTTCATGCGCAGAAAGTGAAACAGCGGAAAACTAACTGGAAACACGCACTAGAGACCAAGCTCGCTTTAATTATTTTTTGCAGGAAGCACGTGTAGGTACTTTACTGAAGTTCTGCCACCTTCTTCTTTTTATTCCCGACACAAACGCCGCTCATTTATCAATTAAAACCTCTTTTTGGGGAGATCGAACATCCCGCTACGGACCATTTGAAGCTTGGAATGACAAAAGGATTCATTGGATTTGCGCAGATGTTTACAAGATTAATTATCCTTGAGCATTCACTAAACAAAACCGTAAGGAGCGTAAACTTCAGGTAATAAAAATGAACTTTGCTTTCAATCGTTCGATTTTTCTTCTTAATAATTTTTGAGCAAGTCACATTGAACAAATTTTCTCTGATTTTCTCAGAAAGTGACGAGTCTTATGATCAACCTCCTGACGAGTCGTGTCAGAGCAATTCATGTTTGAACGAACGAAACTAACAGCATGGAACGACATGGAAAGTAGAGATGGTTCGCAAAAGATATTTTCAATTAACTTTTCATCGACTCGTGGGCTTTAACAGAGAAAATTATAAATGTAGGCAAGAATCTGCGTAAATGTATCAGGTGACTTATGGTTTCGAGAATTAATTAACTTTCGTGAGTAATTTTTCTTGCGATTTTTATAATCACCTTCGACGCACCCACTTCAACTTCTTGATTTAGGAAGTCTTTAGACTAATTTCGACAGCACCTGAAGCGAGTTTCGGTCAGTAAAATGTTCACTGGGTAATCAATTATGTTAAAAATATACCGATGTTAATAAAAATTTCTACAAATTGTGTCAGGGAATTGATCCGCTAAGATTAAGTGGAACTTTTCGCCTGAAAATTAGGTCTCCTTGTTTAAAATTATTTAAATTTCTTTGAACATTTTAGAAGTTCAAAACTATTTGCAGCGTGTTTTGATTTTCTTGACGTAACTGAAAAACCTCCCCGGAAAAGGTGCGTAACCGAGACCTGAAGGGAATTCTAGAAACAACATCAAAACCGTTCACCTTATCCAGTGAAGTTTCATTAATGAATCTGTTATGCAAACGATTCGCAAATACTTGAAATTGAATCTCAGAAGCAACGAAACGAGAGTCGCTTGGACACGTGTGTGAAGTTCCATCTTGAGCGCGCATTTGTTTACAGTTCGTGAATCATATAAGGTAATTCAGACTCTTGTTTGAATGTTTTTTCTGCTTGATTTTCATAAGAAACAGTACAGGCGGAGTTGGCTTGTAAAGTTTAACGACATTCGAGATTTTATTCGTCGTCGCACATGATTGAGATTCAAATAGAATTCAAGACCGCGGTGGACTTGAAATTCATAAAAATCGGCATAAAATGCTATCCCACATATTTCATCGACAGTTTTTTTAAGAAAGCTTATCTGTTTCCACTCGACTATCTATTGACTAAAGTAAATATTATGAGAATGTCTTCCCACCAGTTGGAACCTTCACACTGAAAATTCTGAAAAATAGCTTCTGAAGTCATTTGCATTGAAGTGTTATCGATAAAGCAAATGCGAAAGTTTTCCAGTCGAGAACTCGTTTCTGGCAATAAATTAACTTCATATCGCCTGGCAGGAAGTGTTCTCACTTGAAATAAAGGGGCCGACGATGATCAGAAGCTGGATGTTTAATTGTTCAAAGATCGTTTGTTTTCAGGTAAAAACGGCAGGTATTTAGCGCTCCTTATCGTAAACACTTTTCTGTTTTATTTTCGCGCTAAGTTGAAATAAACAGCACGATTCTTCGAAGAAAGAACTTTCTCGGGCTGCTGGCAAATACGGGAAAACAACTTTCCACGTCAGCTTACCTTGCCTCGTGTTTCCGCGATCTTTTGCAGACTTGTCAGGGTGAACTTGCGGTCATTAGTCTAGTTCTGTTTACGAGAAATTTTTTGATTATTAAAGTTCAACCAGCAAGCGGTCTCAGTTGTCAGTGAACAATTTTAAACAAAATTGAAAAGTGAAACATCTGGACTTGATTCGCAACTCGTTAGCAAACCTTTGAACCATGCCGTTAAGTTGCCGTCTTGGACAATCGAGTAAATCTAAATCTGAGAAATACCAGCTTGACAAAGATGCGCACATAAAAGAAGAGGCTGTTAGTATAAAAGAAGAGGCAGCTAGTATAAAGGAAGTGTCAACTAGTGTGAACACGTTTAAAGATCCCCTCGGGCCCTGCCGCTTCGAAGGAAATTGCATCTGCCAACATTCTGTCACATCAAAGGACACCACGGAAGTTACACCGAAGGCTGAAAAAGTGTGTCACAAGGACAAGACTGACACGAAGACTGACAGGAAAAGAGGACCGAAAACAGAATCCAACAAATGCGCTATCGTTAGAAAGACCATGCAGCCAAGTGAATCAAAATTAATTTTCCCGACCTTCGAGGGCTACAAAAGCTGCCAATGTGTACACTCAACTTGCACAAAGCTTCTTAGCTCAAAGTTTTAGCACACTGCGAACAAAAAATTATAAATTCACCCACAAAATAAAATTTAACTTCACTGTTCACAGCTTTGTTGTTGTCGAGACTTCTGACAATTTTCTTCTCTCGAAGCTTTTTTCAACCTTCTCGCTCTACTCTTGAATTATTCGTCAATTTTCTTCATAATTCTTTCACAATTTGCATTGCGAGACACGATTTACTCGACATTCTTCAATGTCCATACCCGCATCATGTGTCGGCACGTATTTGATTGACAAGAGTGACGACATGAGAAGTGGCGATGTTTAGGGCTTTAACACAATCGTTTAAAATCGACGTTTAAAAGCTTCCAAAATTTCCCTAAGGCTATCAAAACACCCATAACGATTGAAACATGATTTTTGATGACTTCCTACATGAGAATCACATTTTCGAATCCGCAAAAGGCGGCAAAAGTAAATATTTGGTGGAACGGAACATTATCACCGCGAAGAAGAAGAAGCGCATACATGTAGAGGCTCAATTTTTCCTGAAATCTCTTAATACTCGCCCGAAGCCGCCAGTCGATGATAAATATCGAGCAATCACAGACTCAGTCCGTCACGGACGCACAACTTTTGATTTCGGCTGTAAAGGAAAGCGAATCAATTATCAGTTATCACAAGGCCAGCTCCGCCCGCTTTATTTTCTCGGTTTGTGCGAAAAAAAAAAACAAAATACTTTCGATTAATATTTCGTAATAAGCCCGGGGCGAATGAATCTGTTGGTTATGAGGTGATTTGAGAAATTTATGGTGGGTGAACGGAAAACCAGATGCTTCTTATCGCCACTCAAATGAAGCACGCAAGATGATAAAACGTGTCGGCTTCAAACTTTGAGACCGAACTCGCCTGGTGCGGTCAGTTTTACGTTGTGGTCTCCGACGAAGTAGAGAAGGCTGCGCTCGCTCTCTTTTACCGCCGTCTCTCCCTGATGATTCGTTTTCCTAATTGTAAGCTTTCCATCCACGTCCCAGAAGTCACCGGACTTGAGCTTCTCTACCGTCAGTTCAACATCCGCGAAATCCTCCAGATTGTTTGTTAAATGCTCGTGAAGGTCGTTGAGTCCGATTTTAATTGCTACCGACAGTTCGCTCTCCTGGGTCATCGCGTGGAGTTTCAACCCGAACTTTATGAGGTTTTTCTCGCTGCACCCCAGGTTTGTGAAGAACGCAAGATCATCAATTATGATTGTAATGTTCTTTTTAACCTCGTCTTCCAGGAGTTTCACTTTACAGCAGATGTCTTCGAACAGCCGATCCATTAGGACATCTTCGGCCAACGTCAACATATTCTCCAGCGGTTCAATCGCGTGTAGGCATTTCTTGGCGACACTCATGGTGAGGTTGTAGCCCAGTTTCTTGCCGCATGTGTCGTAATATTTAAGTGTCTGGTGGCAGCAAACGAGAACGATGCCGACGCTCTGCTGTCGAAGGCGTTGACCAATTAAGGAGCTAATTAAGAACGAGCCGTCTATGTCGCGCGACTCCTTTATGACGATAAACTTTCTCGCCTCGGTGAAGCCACATGCTGACACCAGTAAAGCCATGTCTTAATTGCTGTTTGATTAGCGCGTTATCTTCACGTACGTCTAAAAATAAGAATCGCGTTGTATAAATCAATTTGGCGTGTTTACAACCGCAATTATTGGGTGGAGTGGTGAGTGACGTCAGACTAACGAGTTTTCAGCATAATCGCCAATCTCTTTTCGATAATGAGTGATGCGGGAGTGAACTCTTCAAAGTGCGCCAATCATATGATGGACATGCGACATACGTTCAAAGAAAAATGTACTTATTTATAGAAGATGCTCGACAGTGAGTCCGACGTTAATAGACAGAGTCTTGGGAAAATGCTTGCGTAGCATTGGACGAGTCGCGACTGTGTTTCCAACAAGTGTGACTGTGTGATCTTGAAAAGTTTCATGTACAGAATTTCTATTAAAATCAGTCACAATTGGAAGCCTCAGCTGCTCGGGTCTTCAAGGGCTCTTCTTAATAGCTTTTCATCAAAGCTGAAGTGAGATTGGATAAGTCGAGTCGATCATACGGTTGGAGTCTTTAAAAGTTCTTTGATAATTCAAGGTTTGTGAGCAGTCTTCTTTTTAATTTAATTAAGAATAAAATTAGAATTGATCGCGGCTTAAATCGCAAAACTTATCAGCGATCGTAAAATCGGCGTAAAAGTGGTTGCTAATGGTTCGTCGTCGACGAAAACATGTTTATCACTCAAGCCCGGACCAATTCTCATAATCGATTGTGTAACCAAGCTGATTTCGTAAGTCTCACGTCGTGACGCAACCCGCGCTTCTGTTGATAACCCAATTCGGCGATAATTTCCTAAGTACACTCACTTTAAAAAGATTTTCCAACACACATTTTGTGCAATTTACGTGATATTAATCGAGCCGACGAATGTAAACAATAGCAACAGCTGATTAATCGCTGAGTTGCTGAACACCGTCGAGCAGTGCCCTTTGCACAACTCTGACCTTACGCAGGTCTTGTTAGTTCGATTTGAGTTCAGGGAACGAAGCAATCGTTTTGATTTTAATTTAATTTATTCAGTAGTTTGAGTAGCAATAACTTCGTCATTCCTTAAGACGTGCATTTCTGTTGCTCGATAATGTTGTGAAATCTATCTCAGACTCGGTTCTAAATAATCTCGGTGCTAAGATCTCGTCCAACTCAAAAATATTGTAAATTCAAGGTTAATAAATCTCGTCACCGCCAGCATCGATCAATAACCCGTTTTCTAAATAAATTCCAGCATGTCACAAGAGAAGCGTGTGTCACGTTGGTACTTCGGGGGTCTTGGATCCGCTGGAGCGGCTTGCGTTACCCATCCACTTGATCTCATCAAAGTACAACTTCAGACTTCACAAGAGGGAAAAGTTTCTATTGTTCAGCTCACGACAAACATCATCAGGAAGCAGGGCATTAGCGCACTCTACAACGGCATCAGTGCTTCGCTCCTAAGGCAGCTGACTTACTCAACAACGAGATTCGGAATTTACGAAGTCGGAAAGCAGACTTTCGGCGATGACCTCGACTTCCTTGGGAAAGTTTTACTCGCCGGCGGTGCTGGTGCCGCGGGTGGAGTTGTTGGGACTCCCGCTGACATGGTGAACGTTCGAATGCAGAATGACGTCAAACTCCCCCTTGAACAACGAAGAAAGTGAGTTAAAATGGAAATTTTGAAACGAGTTCAATCAATTTTTACTGAACTTTTAGCTACAAACATGCAATCGATGGGCTTTGGCGAGTGTACAGCGAGGAAGGTTTCCGCCGTCTGTTCTCCGGCTGCAGCACTGCAACGAGTCGTGCCGTGTTCATGACCATCGGGCAGCTCTCGTTCTACGACCAAGTCAAGAAGATGATGATCGAGTCCGGCTATTTCACGGACAACTTAACAACTCATTTACTAGCCTCGAGTGTTGCAGGTGCCATTGCGACATCGCTGACTCAACCACTCGACGTGTTGAAGACTCGCGCGATGAACGCAAAGCCCGGAGAGTTCACTGGTATCTGGGACATTGTCAGACACACTGCTAAGCTGGGTCCACTTGGTTTCTTCAAGGGATACGTGCCAGCGTTCGTCAGACTCGCCCCACAAACCATTCTCACCTTCGTGTTCCTCGAACAACTGCGAATGAACTTCGGTGCGCTTCCGAACTCCAGCAAATAATTATTCACTACCTGTTGACACTGACGCTGTAGCAGACAAGTCGGAGATTTTGGTTTGAAGCTTTTGCAGTCAATTAAGAGCCTCCCGGATTCATATCCTTAGACAGTCAGTGTCGCCCTAGCTATCCACCTTCTATCTGTTGTTAAACTTTACCACGCTTGTTGCTTCTTTTTAGAGACATGTTCAATCATCAAGCGATTGCTTCATATCAGAATCGATTGCAAGTAATGACGATTCCAGCCTAATTGCGGAATTGTAATGCCTTGTTGTGAAAGAAATCAAAGAAACGACATTTAGACGACAGACAATAATCATGTTCGATGTCTAAAGCAATGCTATGCATTTAACTGTTATCGCTAGATAGTCAGGTTTAAATTATGTACGCAATGTTTACATTCCTAGATGAACTTTATGCCTTTGTTCCTGTTTCTCAGATGATAATTTTATTTTCTCATTTCTATTTTAACTTATTTTAAATCAATCTTAGTTTTATCTTGAAACTTTTCTGTTGAATTATTGTTGCCGACATAAATTGTACGAAATTCAAAAGCTAAAGCATTTTGCATTCGTGGTGGCTTGACAGTTGTAACTGAGACTAATGACGAAATTTGTCTCCAGCCATCGCCGGATTGCATTTTTCAAGATATTTTAGATGAATGTTTTATTTGCTGAACTTATGAAACTTGGAACAAAAAATACTACGGAAGAGTTATTTTGAAATAAATGTTTCAAACGTGGAAGTTGAAGTTTTGGAGCTTTTGTTTTGCAAAGTTTTTTTTGTTATTTTTAGAGATTTTTGTTTCAGATTGAAGTTTCAAAAGCGTTTGCAGCGTTATACTTTCACGTTAATTAATAATTTAAGAGTTCAGGTCAGACTACAACAATTTTCATTGAATATTCACGTGAAAAATGAACAAAAAACGCACTTCACAATGTTACAGACTTACGGAATTATCAGCTTTGTGTTAAAAGCAGCGTGGTAAAATTTTAATTTCCTGTCCACCATGTCCCTTTCAATTTCTGATCAGGAAATCAGCCAGCAGAAGCACTTCAAAAGGGCAAACTTTTTTGTTCATTCAATGTTCTTTCTTGCTGGCATAACATTTTCGCCATAAAACACAAAAGATTTAATGCCAAAAGTTCATTAAAAAAATCTTTTCGACATTCTTCGAGCAAAAACTCGATGAGACCATTACATTCTACCTGTTTTCTAACTATGCAGCAGTTAATTTACTTGCAACCTCACCCGAACACATTTCAGACCCAAATTACGATCCCAAATTCCTCAAGTATTGTGTCTAGCAGCGGCGAGTAAAAATTTCAATCTACCAGTTCAACGGTTCATAAATAGTAATTATAAAGCCCCGACTTCGGATTCGATAAATTGCGATCGAAATTCTTTTATTTACGACTTCGTGGCCCGTCGACGGAAGAAAAGATTTTTTTGCTCTTAAACTTGCGATAAAATCGAAACGGTGAAGCAACTGAAAAAGCTGCTGAAAATCCCGTTCATCAATAACAAAACAAGAAACCGAAAAGCACTCGGACTCGTACAGCGTCAACAACGACGAGAAGCAATTCCAGGTTTCAATTGACATTGCCGTAGCCACGACTCGAGCATTTATCAGGAAACTTATTTCTATCGTTCGCCGTGAAATTTATTTGCGTTTACTCAAACAAGCGGGAAAGCTCCTCGGAACGTAATAAAAACACAGCGAAGGGTAAC
>JPYR01000127.1:64024-74118 GCA_000775305.1 Belgica antarctica | reverse complement strand
ATGCAAAGTTGAAAATTCCAAAAGTTCAAACGCTTTCAAGATCCACGGCTTGATAAAAACTTGCTGTGGCTTGAAATAAAACGAAAACTTTTTGTGAAAGCTTTTCAAATCTAGAGTTATCGATGTCTATTAAGCTCTCTGTCTCCCTGCCTATTTATTGAAACGTTATGCGAGTTCAGGAGAAATAAAAAGGAAAAATAAACTGCCTTCAAACATCGTACAGAAAGTTTCTGCACAACCCATAAAGAATTTTATTGGGGCTGAAATAAAAATCAATAAGCTTTGTAGATTCAAAATTGAGCGGAAAAGTTGGAAAAAATTCATATTTTGTTTAAGTTTGATCTATTTCCTTAATGAAATGGAAAAACTTTTCGTTCTATTTAATTAATAGAAGTTTCGTGTTGATTCAGTGTTGATTCCTTGATGACTAGAGACGAGAAGATAAAGCTTGAACAAATTCACACATCATCGTTTTTATTAGAAGGAAGCATGCAGTTTGTTTAATTAACTATGTTGATATACGAATTAGGAAACTTCTTAGTAGCGATTGCATAGCACTAACTCGAAATTTTCGTCGAATGTTTGTCTGCTAGTCACAATTTCGCTAAAAACACGTTTTGCATATTGCCGAAAACTGAGGACAATCCTGAAAAAAGGTTTTTTGTCTCTAATTAGGTGCAGCATTAATTTCTGTCACCGGAAAACTGTTGTCAGCAATTTAATACATGTGGTTTTGAAAACCGAGCAGGACAAACACTGAACCAGTGTTTACCCAGCCTTTGAACAAGAATCCATCATTATCCGATAAATTTGCAGGCTATCAGACATGAATGTTTACTTAATCGGGATGTTTACACCCAAACAACATATTTGTTGAATATTATTTGTACATAAATCAAATTTGTTAGTTTGATAATTGAAAGCTACCAAGTGCAGATAGTTAGCACAGGCCACCGCCGTTACAAACTATAGGAAAGTAAACTCTCGACTGTTGAATTCCGTAGAAAACTTTAATCGAAGTGAATTTTCGTGCACACATGAATTATTTCGCTTAATTTGCCAACATGTGTTTCAGGGAAACTGCGATAAAAAATATTGCAACACATAAGAACACAAACGACACACTTAAAATAATGATTTTTTTCATTAAACGGATGTGCAGCAATTGCATACATTTTTTCGCCCGGTGTTCCGTCGCAGAATCGCATTAATTGAGTGCTGTTGAAGCTTGCAATAAATTGAAAGCCATTTTCACCCCCCTTTGGATGTTCTCCCTTCTGGCTAGAAAAAAAACATGAAAAACGTCTGCAATTATTCACAAACAGCATTGACGCATTTTCATCTGGAAACTTAATGAAATCGCTTCATTTTTGCACCATTAAACGGCACAAGAAAATTCGCTCAAACATTTTTTCGTTCTTTTGACTTTATCGTTTCAAAAGCGTGTTTCAACTATTCGTCTTGTGAATTCAGGATAAAAGGAAAAAAATTGTCAAGAAACTCCGAGATGTTGACGATGCGAGTTGATGGACCAGTTGGAAGTAATGTCAAGCTTTAAGCCTATGGTTTAATTTACAAACAATTTGGTGTGTTTCCAACTTTGAACATCTTGGAGCTTCAAAACAATTTCGTTTTTCAAAGTTCCCGGGAAATTAATTTCCGAAATAATCTTTCACGAGAAAACTTTTCAAGGAAAATTTTAAATAAGAAAACTCTTGACTACAAAACTGTTACGAGTGTTATTATTCTATCAAAAGCTGAACACGAAATGCTACAATGTGAAACTTTCTTCTTTCTTTTAAATGGTTTCCGTCAAACAAAGTTTTGCTTTTAACATTAGAAACGCTTTTCGTCAAATTGCGCCAGCGACGAAGAAAATCAAAAGGAAAAACGTGTTTAAAAGCTTTTCTCCACACACTTTTTGTTCTCTCCATTTAAGCCTTGTCGTAATATTTTAAACATCATGCACAATATTTTCCACCGGTGACACATGTTTGTATTTACTCCCTCGTGACAGCATGTTTAAACACCATAAAACTTCAAACTCGGAAATCATTTTTTAAAAACTTTTTGTCGTTGTTGCAAGGAAAATGATAGATGTTCTTGATGGCTGCTAACACATTACATCATAATGGAACAAAGTAGTTAAATCGATAAGACTGAAATTGAACATTAAATTTTCGCGTACGAGAAACTTTTCTTCGCAGTCACCGAGAGCGACACCACGTTGCCGATGCTCGGTTGCGATAATTGCGAATTTTAATTACCTTTCTCTTGTTTTATTTATTTGTCCCCGCTTCATTTGAAAAATGAAGAAATTTCTCGAAACAGTCAACATCGCAGCGTCGGAATCATAACTTTCTGTTCACGATAACTTTTATAATTTATGTAGCAATTCTTTTCCTGTTTTCCCATCAGCTTGCACGAAAAGGGGTTATGCTTTCTCATAAAGTTTTATTACATTTCTTTTGTGTTTTTCTGGCAACTTCACATGCGGAATATGATCACGTTAGAAGCGAGAAAAACAAGCTTTAAACAAACAAAAATTACAGGGAGTATAGATGGATTTCAGAAAAGGGACATTTTTCTCATTAAATAATTCGCACCAACATCTTCATAGTGTGATCTCAAAGATGCAACTTCAAGTTTTGTCATTTCTTCAAAGGTTTCTTAAAAGTTCCAGAGATATTCATAAATTTTCTTTAGCTTTTCAAATCTTTAATCTTTAAAACATGTCAAAACTGACGTACTTGCCCATCTTCATTTTGCACTGTACGATGGCAGACGAAAAAGTTAGACAATAAAGAATCGCACATGTGTTGCTACGTTCTTCATATTGTGTCGTTAAGATTGCTAAAGGATGATGGCAAGATATTGGCAAACGTTGTGTCTTTGTTTATTTTTTCAGCCACATTGGGTGAAACAATTTCCTTGCTAACATGTTTATCAAAAAGGCTCCTTTTTATCTTCAGTAATGCTGGTATCAGTCTCAACAGACTCAGTAAACTTCGGCCGTTGTTTTGCCAACACAATTTTTCACATTTTTTCTTGCTGACTTTTTTGCGGCTGCAAAATCGATTTTAGATTTTCTTTCATGGCTCGTGTACCTTTTTCGTGTTCGTGGAAGGAAACGTCGGACATGGAAAAGATAAAACAGAGAGAGAACCACTCTTGTACCTTTAAAATGCGTAATTTTCTCTTCTTTCCTTCGTGATTGAATTTATTAAATTTGGTTTCCCAATCAATTCACTCTGGAGCGATGAATTAAGGGTTGGAGTGGATGGGGAGATAAAGGCGCTTAATCATGACAGGTTTTTATTGATTTTACCGAAGGATTTAGAAAGTTGTTTGCTTGGTTTCGGGGATGATCAAGAATCGTGGTGAAAGGAAGGCGCCTGCCAACGCATTCGGGAAGGAATAAATTATTGACGGAAGGTCTTCCGGGAGATTTCTTGAATCCAGGCATACGTTTTAAACGTTTTCACTCAGATTGACTTGATAATAGTCGTGGTTGATTCAGCTGCTGAACCCAAACAGCAGGTATACAACAACATTCAGTAATCAAAGTCAGCCTTGTCAGGTGGAAAACGAAAAAGGTAATCAAAATGATTTTTCTTCTAGAAAAAGGGTGAATAAATCAGATCATGAACTCGGCAACTCGATTTTCAGATCTTACAAAATCAATCCTTTTAAAAACGTTCGCTGACCAGAAGAATTCTTCAAAGTTTTTGCTTCGATTGCCATGAAAAAGCTCTTCATAAGTTCGAAAACAATCATCGAGCGTCGTTGAGATATAATTTTGAGATACTTCAACCCCTCTAAAGCAGCTGGAACAAAGCAAAGGCATCGAGATAACAAAGAGCAAAACATCTGTGAGGCAATTAAAGTAATTAAATGAAAGCCATTTATCATCCGATGCTTCACAATCTTCATCAGCACACAGCATAATTCACTCCCACTCCGTGATTCTCGAGAATTTCCGTGTTGCGTAGCCAGATTTCGGATTCCTTCTCGAGTACATCATCGTCACTGGCTTCGATTTCCCTCGTCTTAATTGTTTTTCATGAGATAAACGTGCGGTAATTCCGTGAAAAGGGAAAAAGATTTTAGTTTTCTGAAAAGCCGAGAGTTGTTTGTTTATTTGGGACTGGTGGAGCTCCATACATAATTTGAATAATATTTTCTGGGTCGTTGAAGATAAAGTGTGCAGACGACGCAACGCACAATGAACACTTCCGGAGGATCGAAGGGGGTGGAAGAGGGAACTGTAAATCATGCAAAATCATACACAATTCCTTACTCAAGTCACCCCTCACTATCAACGAAACGGGAGATTGTTTCTTTGATTAATTCGCCATGTTGTTTTGTCTGTTTTCTCCACACTTCTCACATTTCTCCCCGACAATGTGAAACATTTCTTCTTTTTTCTTTCGTGTAATTTATTTTGCTCAATGGAATTCGTTTTAGGCTTTTGCACAATCAGCAAACACTCAACAATAACACTGAGGGGGTTTGAAAAAACCATGATAAAGGATACGTTGAGGGATACATTCACTACAGCAACAACCTTTTTCAGCAGGGGCCTGCATTAGTGGGTGGAAGTATCGACGAAAGTGTTTTTAAATTCGAGTTAAACGTAAACTTTTCTAATTTACTCTTTGACTAGGCCCAAAGCACACCAGCAATCGCTCGCCCTGCTTCTTTTCTGACGGATTTACACCCATACGTAAAATATGTAACGACGGATCATGAACAAATATTTGTTTGCATGCCTTTGTGGCGAAGTTAAAAAGAAAGCGCAAGTTCGGAATGGTTTTTCTTTGAGGCAGTTAAACGAACTAAAAATTATCTGAACCCTTAAAAGTATTCACTGATGACTTTAATTAAAAAAGCGTGTTCTGATGTCTTTTGTGCTGTTCCACCCGCCACATGTTGATTTTTCATTCCGGCAGGCAATAAAAATCTTCGTTAACGGCGTTCTTTGTTTGTATCCGTTCCATCCCGACACCCTCGCATCATTAAAATCAAGCCATGCCAGTGAAACAGCAAAACAGAATTAATATTAAATCCAATTAACAATGCCTCAAGGGATGCTTGCGCGTTCATTGTAACCGTCGCTTACACGACTTCATCTCTAAGAAATTTTCTTTCTTCCTTCACTGCGAGAATAACTCCAAGGAAAGAAAGATGACGAGGGAAAATTAAATTTTTATGTTTCATTTCGCAATTAGAATTTATTTTCCAGTTAGCTTAGTTCAACCCCGAGACGTAATTAAACTGTGCGCTGGAATGTTCAATTATTTCCAGCACCAGGACATGACTTCGGAGAATTGAGATTCAATGTACATCCTGGGCCAATGAGAAAATTAGGATTGATGGCTGAATCTAATTAGTTCTAGTGGATTTGAAAGCAATTTGATTGATGCTCTGAGGGTTCATCACTTCCGAGAATTAAACTTAAAGTTTTATTGCGAAAATCATCGCAGGACGAAATCCAAATCCAGAAATGACTGAAGTTTTTTGAGGTGAAAATCGTATTCAATGTCAAAAGGGTACAGAAGTTCAAGGTAGATCATGCAGCGTCGGTTATTCATGTGCCAAAAATTTGTAAGACACAAATCCCTGGAGGCAATGTGCGCTGTGAAGGTCGCGCCAAGCCGCAACCTCATCTTTCTTCTTCTCGAAATGCTTTTTTAATTTCCAACACGTGGCTGTACAAACAGTTAAGGTACAGCGCATTCAACTGAAATGAAGATTGATTGTCGGGGAATATTCCGTGCTCCGCTTCAAGTGCGCAATTTCTCGTATTCTCCTTACAACTTTATTTACAATTTTTCCTCATCACAGAACAGGAGGCAAACACATGACGACGAAGAAGATCATATGGCAGGATGTAAATAAAGAAAATGCGAAACTTTTCTGTTTCGATTCCACTTGTGTAACGAAAATCGGCACCAACACACTGAGAGCCGGGTCGAAATTGATTTTTCTCGCCGTAAAAGGCATTTTCCATATCTCTGATTTCTTTTCCATTGTTGACTTTGCGAAGGATGACAAAGTGATTCAAAAAGCGAGATAACTCATCCCTCAAATCATCGTTCGTGACGATTCAGATTTCGCTTTTTGCTTCACCCCCAACGAGAAGTTGCGAAGATTTTACTGCAATGTCATAATCAGCAGACGAGCCGTTGTTTGTTTACCTTCTCCGAGTGAAAGCAGTGTAGAGACTGGCGTTAGGATTGAAGGTTCTTTCGAATTTTCGAATGTCACGCATACCAGCAGAAGAGCCCTTGGCCACGAAGGCACATGCGCGAGATCTACCGGGTGAAAGGATACAACTCTAAGCCTCACGCTGCATGCTTTACATTTAATTAACACATAACGCGATGACAAAACGGAAACAGTGGAGCCCATCGCAGTGGATGATGACACGGTCATGATGATCTTTGGGGGAGTGTGAGTCATAAATTTTGGATTAAAAGACCCCGGCATGGGTGAAACGGTCCAATTACATGGCGCAATCATGCTGGAAGCACTGAGAAGGATGGAAAGATAATGAACGCAGCATTACTTTGTTATCAAATTATCAGCAGAGCGCCAGACGTGGTCTTCACTCTTAATCATTCACCCTCGTTGCTGTCATCATAAAACTTGCACCACAAAAAAAAATCAAACTCGGACATTACAGCGAGAGAAAAGGAAAAAGTTTTTGGGAATTCTTGATAAAACTTTCCATGACACCGAAAGTTAAACAAGCAATTATTCATGAGTTTAAAACTGAAATTTGTTCACAAAGAGAATTCTCGAGTCACCACATGAGCTCAATTACAATTGAAAGCATGCACATTGGACGCAAGCTGGGAGCTTTTATGAAGCTCATAAATGTTCTTTCTTCAGCGATTTTTATAAAATTCCTTGAATGCAATGAAAAGCAATCAAAATGATGTTAAATTGTTGGTACTGATAGTGGTTAGGGATTGAACATTTTTATTGTCAAAGTGGAGACTGTTCGTGAGTGGTGTAACTTGAGAAAGTTTCGCTTTGAGAGAAGGGATTGTAACAAGAAGATATTTTTGTTTCTGATGCTGTGTAGCTGAGTCGATTGGCTCCAAATGTGCTTGAAATGTTCGCACATCTAGTTTGCATAGATACTAGAGGCAAGCTTTTAAAAAGCTTTTTTAAAAGCATACAAAAAGCTTTCTAAAAGCATACTAAAAGCTTTCTAAAAGCATACTAAAAGCTTTCTAAAAGGTTGCTTAAAGCTGGTCAGAAGCTTGTAAAAAGTCTTCTGCTACACTTCCAAACATCTTTTTACATTTTTTCTCAGTAACAATCATTTTTTCGACACAACCATCGCACAAGTCCATTCATTCAATCGTTCTACTCAAGTACATCGTATCAGTTAAGCAATAAAAGAAGCTTTTTTGTTATTTTCAATTTTCTTTAATGCATTTTTGCGGCACGAGGATTTTTTCAATTGTTAACACTATCATAAGTGGGAATGGAATACTTGATGTTGATATAAGCGTTCGTTCCGCCACATCGTTCGAGCATCATCAGCGTTTGGTCGATGACATCGCCCAAGCGCCCGACACGGTTGTAGTCGATGCTGTCCAGCTTGTGCACGTTGTGATTCTTGAAAATGTTCAGAACGGGAAGGATTTGGCGTAAGTACGGAACCAAAGCGACGCCAGCACACGGAGCTGCAAAAAACAAACGTTAGCGTGTCATTTCAACGTCATTGTAATGAAATTCTCTCGTGAATTAGATTCCATTTGTTTTGGGACACCATGTGCAATTGGGATACAGCGAAAGTAATTGTAAACATTCATTGCGCAACAAACAGAATCATCAAAACAAAGGCACTAAAAGCGCTTTGATGGAGCGTAATTCAGGCACGTCTCTGCATCACACAAAGGTTTACTCGGATGCCATTTGTGTCGTGTTGCGAACGAGATTGTGGAAATGGGAAAGAAAAGAAATTGTTCTCACATGCTGTTCGCCTCGTACTCACCACACATGCACAAGTGCTGAAGGATACGTAACGTAGCGGCAATGACTGCCCGGTTCTTCGTCACTAATGCATTCTTGATGGGAATGATGAGCTGTGGAATCACAGGCAAGGCTTTTTCGCCAGCAATGTCCAACATGTCGTGGATTGCGTAGCAGGCCAGAGTGTTGTAAGGAAACTTCGGCTCACACAATCTGATAAATCGGAATTTTTTGTCGTTTGAGTGCGGAAGACTGAACTCTGTGTACCGTCAGCTTACCCATCAGCGAACACAGGTAAGTAGAAAGAATAATCGAGATCCTGGGGAGCGATTTTCCACGTCAAATAAGTCCCAAACTTGTTATCCCATCGCTTTGAGAACGACTGTTGACAAGGAATGTCACCACGCAGCAGCAAAGTGCGGAATAAGCTCGTCTTGACATCGTGTTGTTCGAAAACATTCAATCTGTAAACAAATTGTTTTGCGGGCGAGAATTTGTGTATTCGTTTTGTGCACTATCGAAGAGAAACAAACTAATCCAATCGAAAGGATTAGGGGATAAGAAAACTCGAGGTTTTGTCTAGCGGGCGGGGTTGGAATGCGAAAACAATTTCATACGTGAATAAGCATAACGGAAAGAATCTCCGAATGGGGATTTACGCAGCTTTATTGTTTCGGTGATGCAAAGCCGATCTGATTGACAAGGCAGTGCGTTTTTAAGAAGCTTTGTGTGAAGTTTTTGACAAACTAAAATGTCAAGCATGTTCAACGACATTGCTTGTCGCCTTAGCTGGCTTTGGTTTCTCAAGAAAATAGTTTTGCAGATAAAAGCTTTCGAAAGTTCCACGGCTTGAGCTTCTCAACGGCCTTCGATGTAGTTAAGATTGTCTGGATTATTTGTGATGAAAGAATGACTCGAATGCTTCGATATTGGAAAGGCACAATTGTGGGTGAAGAAGCCAAGATATGAACTCATGTATGTCTGCTGATGAAAGCTCGCTGGGGTGTCTTATTGATACGTGACGTCAAGAATATTTTTCGATACTCACTTGCAGGGCGGATAGACTTCGACATTTTGCTGATAGAACGATGAAATCGAAAAAGGCTCCACACAACGGATGGGCTGAGAAAAAAGTGGAATGTGAAAAGTCAGAATGAAAGACACGACTTTTGAAGCTCACAGCTGGTGCACGATAGCAGTGACGTGGCTCCTTTCTGGCTTCCGATGCTGGATTAACACAATACATTTGGGATCGACGTTTTGACTGATGAAATGTTCGGAGGTATAGAAAATGCGGGAGACAACAAAATGTTCAATTTCAACTGCAGAAGACTACTGAGAATGAAATTTGATTTTTTTTAACGGCTTCCTCTGATTTGAATCGTGAGATTAGCGCACAATTGCAAATCAGTTTTCGCGATGTAATGAAGTCGCACGAATTTAATCTTCCTTAATTTTGTATTTTAAGTTTGATAGAGTCTATTAGAATCAAAAGTCTTCCATTAGCCGGATCCACTGCAATCACCCGATATTATTTAGCTTTTAGCCATGGATGAAGATATCGAAATCCGGCATCTATCAAACACGATTCTGGAGACGATCAACAACTTCTTCACTAGCGATGAATCGGCGCTGTCCTTGCTGATGGGGCACATTGTCACAGACCCGAATGACCCCGATTGTATGGACCTGAGATTCACATCAAACGACATCGATAAAATCCGGGCTCAAGCAAGAAAGCTGTTGAAATCGCCAATTCTGATTCTCTTCGACGAGTGGCAGACGATGGGCAAGAACCGAGCGAAGCTGAAGCACCTCTTAAGTCTTCTGATCAAGTGCCAACTGTTCCGAGCTGCCGACTACGTTGCCCAACTCATTGGAAGGCGTGCTGTAGAACGTCCAACCGCAGGGCCCGCAGCCGCAGTGGACATATCGCTCTCTGATGAAGTCAAGAACATCGTCAATGGACACGATTATCCGGATGATGATCATGATAACGTGAATAAGAATCTGCCGGACAATAAGCCAGCTATCAACGCTCCAAACCTTGACGTCTTGAATAACAACGAAGCTACACAAAACTCGCAGAGCGCGAATGTCTC
>JPYR01000127.1:0-49677 GCA_000775305.1 Belgica antarctica | reverse complement strand
AGTTCAAGTGTTATTGCATTTTAAGGCACATTCATGAATGCTGGTCCAGCATTAATTTACAACAAAATTCATGTTTTCATATTACATAGAAACCATTATTGCAACCTACCGAAAACCTTCGTTGCATGATTTGTTCACAAGTGATGTCACGACAGTTGGGAAAATCCCTGTATTCTAGCCAAAATCATGAAAGGTAATCAATCGAGTGATGGATGTTCAACTCTAATCTATCGTCAGTACGAAATTTGTTGTTAAAAATTATCCGAAAACTTGATCGTTTGATCGTGTCACCCCAGATGACCCTCGTCCAAAGCATGACATCATTTGTGAACAAACATCATCAGATCTTCACAAAGATTCAAGAAGAAATAAACTTTTTAACTATGATCTTCACTTTAAGTGGTTCCTTGCGGTGCCATCAGCTCGACACAAAACGATAGCCTAAATTTTTTTGAGAAGCCGAAACTTATAAAATGTCCTGTAATTAAGTAAACTATATCTCTGAAAAGAATTCTTAAACTAGGGTTATGTGTGTTTGTGTCGGTTGTGCAATTGATGTTAAGTTATTTAGTGACAGGATATTTTGGTGGCTAGTAAATTGAGTGAAAGTTGATGGTTATTTCCAGTTTTTTTTGCTTGCTTAAATCTATCGGCTAATTATTTATCTGGTTTTACTTCAGGATGCTTTCAATGAGATTAGTTTTTGTTTGTTTGTTTTGAGATTACACAGATTATAAGTTTTTATAACATTAAAAACAAAAAAAGATTTAACTTAATTAACTTCTATGATTATTTCGCTAGAGTTTTGCGCCGCCAGACGAAGCTTTTGTTCCATCGTCGCAAAATTCAGCTTTTGTGTCGGGAAGATTTGTGTTATCAGGATCTACCATGGCACCACGTTAATGATTTTTTTAAGTATGTAAATGAAACTGTTCTTTTTCATTCGGAGGAGTTTTTAGATGGCTGATGTAGTAATAAAAGAGCAAAGATACATACGAATTAAATACATGTTTGTTTTAGATGTTAGTGCTGTAAATTAAGAGAGAAAAACATTCACTGATTAATCGTTTTGCTTTAGGTAACTTTCATTAAATGTACCGCCGATTGACAGCCAGTGAAACAGGTATTTTCGCCGCCGTCGCACGGACGAGAAGTCTCATTAAGAAAATTAAATCAAAGAATTAGGCAAAAGCTGGTAAATGAACAGAATTAGTCAAGATGTTGTGCCTTGGTAGACTTGGATCCTTTTTGTTTGGTAAGGAAAGCTTAAATTACACTTTTTCGGCGTGGACATGCAATGAAAAAGATTTGTTTTGTCGTTCCATTGCAATGGTTGGATAAGTTGGAATAGAATGAGAGTAGAAAACCTTCCAATCGAGAAAGGATAATTAGTCACAAATGTCTATCTTAGTTTTCTAAAGTTTTTGCCTGCATCTTCAGTTTAATTTTCTTTAGTGAAATTTCCAAAATTTGTCGCAACGTGTTGTCAATCAAGAATCCAAATTAAATCCTTGTTTGGTTGACATCACGTTGACCTTAAAATTAGAAAACATAAAACGGGATCGAAAGTAAAAGGGAATTTTCAACAGTTTCAAGAAATTTTAGGTTGAAATGAATACGAATTCGAGACCCTCGAGCCCGAGGTTAATGAAGATTTAAGAGAAGATGGGATTTGCCTTCAAGAGTGGGGAAGATTGTGGATTAATCAGTTTTCTTTTCAAAAATGCAAGAGATAGAACTAATTTCTTGTTAACTTGTGCTTAACTTGTCTAATTATAATTTTTAAAGAGAATCTTATTTCGGTTTCAACATGTCGTGTGAAACTAAAGGAACTGTTTTAGTGAAAATTGTCGTTATTTCTTAAAAGTTAACTTGGCCTTTGGTTAGTCGTTTGAATCGATTAGAAGAAATCTTTCCGCAGAGAAAAGATTTTTTGTTTGTTCAGTCGTTAGGAAAGTTACTCGATCGCACATTGTGTTAGATTGAATGTTCAAGACCCTTTTTATTAGTTTCTTAGATCTGGGTTAAAAACATTCCAATGTGAATTTTTCATTAAAGTTTTTCATCGTTTTTTCAACAAAATGCAATAAAGTGTAAGTTATTACTGAAGAAATTAAGTTGTGTTATTCTACATCGCAGTTGTGTTGAAGAAATGTTATTGATTCCAGAGAAAATTTAATTTATTAATTGATTATTCACAGGAAAAGTAATTTTAGTTTATCGTATCAATATTTGCTTGGTCTTGTTAGAGAAAATCAATTGAAATAAACTGTGAAAAAGAACTTTTAATTAGATTTGATTACTTTTGTGAGATTAGAAGAGAGTTTTGTTATGAAAGTTAAGCTAATTACGTCAGTTAATTGTTTGATTGGGAGATTAAAGTAGGATTTTGTTCATTGTGAAATGAAAACACGTTTCGTTTTGGTTTTTATTTAAAGTTTTATATAAATAGACTTTTATTGAAAATCTTTTGTTCTTGCAAATATTTCAAATAGTTTTTTCTTCTCTTCATCCATAAAATTGTTGTTTGAGATTTGCTTTCTTTTTCGGATGAAAAGTTGCTTCCACTGAACAATAAAAATTGTATAATTTTAAAAAAACATTTTATGCATTTTTCTCTTCTTCTTAATCATAAAAAGTATATTTAACTAGGATTGTTTTTTGCTTACTCTTCATCAAATCATTAAAACTACAAAATTGCTTGGACTGTGAAGTAAGGACGACACGACGGTCGTTAAAATTCTCACATCCAAGCGACTACTTTTAAACTTTTTCTCGTAATAATAATTTGCTGCATTTTTTGTTCTTCTTTAATCGTAAAAATTTCTTTTTTATTGTCTTACTGACGTTGGATCGGCGATTATCGCAAAGGCACAAGTCAACAATAATTTTTAAACGCATTTCGATATGAATTTAAATGGAATTTTTATTAACCGAAAAGTCGAGCGAAAGAAAAGACTTCAAAATAACCCTTGAGACGAAAGCGCCGTGGAGTTTTTGGGGATAAAACTCGTAATTGGTTTGAAGATGAAGCTCTGAAGCTTCCAAAAACTCCACAAAACCTTCTCTTAACCAAGACAATGTGAGTGGACTGGCTGGCGAAGGGCATCTTTACTAAGAGTTTAAACGCATCAAGGTGGAAATTGCGACCAGATGAATACGGACGCATGCGAACCCTACTTTTACTTAACTATCATTGATCAAGACTAGCCGAAAACTTATTTTCAAATGCACTTAAGGTATTGAAATAAAAATTGCCTAAGAAAACTAAGTCGGTAACTTCCGCGTTCGAGCTGTTTAGGCTCGAACAATTGAATTCGAATTTTTGAACATTCTGTATTTGAATGAAGTGAGATGTGAAATCAAACGAATACGTCCTTGGATGACTGGCATCAGAAGAGCGTCGTTAATTTCTAATAATTAAATGTAAACACATTCCGTGAAGGCACTTGGGACTCGAGGCCTTCATGAAACTGACCACAACAGATTTTTTTTACTAGAAACACTCAAAAATTTGACGTGAAATCTCCGTTTGAAAAGGAAATCTCCACGCAAACTTATAATAATTGGGCTTTGAATTTCTGGTGATGAAAAATGTGAAAAATGGGGACGAAATACCCTCGAAAAGTTCTTAACTCAAATGGGCGGAAGGGGTGAAAATCATAAATAAAATAAAAAAAATAAACAATAATAAAGAAACTAACCTTGGGCTTTCAAATAATTAAGTGAAAACGAAATTTTTTCTATTGCAAAGTTTCGCAAAGGGCCTGCGATGCGACTCTCTCAAACAGACGGGTTTTGTTCAATATTTTTATGAAACGGTGATCGATGCGATTGACTTTAATTTTTGTGAGTGAAGGGATGCTTGAACTATTTTAACTTGCATTTCTGTTTCGCGCTTTAATTTACGAGAGTGCTCCGGCCCTTTGGTACGGGTGTTCACGATTCACGAATCGTCTTTGCGTTTTTAAAGCACCTACTTGCAGAAAGAAAAGAAGAAATAAAAAAGAAATTATGATTAATTACAAAGTTTATGTTGTGGACTAAAACTTAAAGGCTACGAAATAAATGTTCAATAATGCATAAAAATGACGAATATAAAAAGTCCATAAAGCTAATAAAACAATGTGAAAATCTTAACGACTAAGCACAACCTGGTGACAGTGGAACCAGACAGCTGCCTCGCTTTCCATCGCCACCCAAGTCAAAGGAGTTCAAATCTTGTCAAAGCGAATTTTACAATCAATTTACTTCTTCTGCTTCAATGTCAAAATGAGTTTTTCATCGTCAATGAACGTCAATCGAGTCGAATCTCGACGCTTGGTCCCAAAAGTTTCTCTACAAATTCAATTTTCTCGGCGAAGATGAAAAATTCGCTCGCTAATTACCCAATTTACGATCATGTTGAAGCACATTTGACGTTCAAAGCGTTACGAGAAACTCAATCAGACATCTCAACGTGACTTGATATTGCTAAAATCCTTAAAAATTATAACAAAATTGTAAATAAAGTTTTCTTTAAATATTATTATGGCATTTCACGTTGAACTTCAAAAGGCGATCAAAATATGTGACGCTTGAAAAACAGGGGAAAGAATAATGAACTTATGAGAATTCTTAGTGCAAACTTACTAATTTTTCTTCTGAAATCATAAATAAGTGAAAGAAAATAGCACGAGAAGTGACTTTAAATAATAAACAAATAAAAATGACTAGTTTTCAACGAATCAAAACAAAAGAAACGAAAAAGTTGTGGACGGAAAGAAGATTTTGGTTTAATTTCATTTAAACAGCTGTTCATTATTGCCACTAAGTTACTCATTCTGATAGCACCGTTCGATTCAAAACTCTCTCTCAACTTTTGTAGAAGAAAAATCATCAAGTTCAAGAAGAAATCATAAAAATTGTGCACGTAGGGAGTATCAAAGTTTGTGATTCGAAGTAATTTCAATCGACACTAAGACTAATTGTGATAATTGTGTGGATTTCTGTAGCCACATTAATTTCTAAAATAGACCGACACCGAAAAACTACTTTGTTTACGTCCCGAATCAAGAATATTTTACATCATTTCTCAAATGATTTGTCCAATCGAAGGCCTCCGAGCGAACGAAATGCCTCGTAAAATTATATCACTAACGCAGAAATGGGGTTGCAACATCCATTTTGAGTACACATTTATTTACACGAAAATCTTTCCTATAATTAACCAATTAAAAGCTTTTTTCACCGAAGTTATATTCCATGTTGAGATGGAGAGTTGTGCAACTCATGTTTCTGAATGGAAAATGGACAATTTGTTTCATTCTAGTTCCGAAGGAAAATTTACAATTGAAAATTCCTAGGAATTATTTTTAGAACGGGGGGAGTTGGGGGGAAAGCTATTAACCTACATTGTTCCATAATAATATTTAAGTGAAATGTACAGACAAACTTATACAGATAGTTTTGATTCATTGTTTGATGTGTGATTTTATGCAGCAAATTTTCTTTTGTTCTGTTTAGAATCGGAATTGTTTGTGATGCGTCTCAAATATTGTTTTTTCTCTTCTTAATTTATGTTTAGCGTTACAATTGTTTCTTTATAATCTTATTTCACTGTTAAGTGCGTTGGAAGGCAAATCGAGAAGCCAGTGCCAACTATTTTTGAAGCCGGGTAACTTGATAGTTGATTGGAAGTGCTAAGTAAATCACATTTTATTGAAGTTTTCACTGAAGCACTCCAAAATCTCACACTTTGCCTGCTTGGCACTTAGGACGGCCATGGAAAAGCTTTTGGAAATCTCAAAATCTAGCTTCCACCGCACTTGAACAATGAAAAATGGCAATTTAGTTGTTTCTCAACATGTACAATATAAACTAAGGAATTAAATTTCAAAACACGGAACCAGCATGCAAGGCATATCGACCAACTGTAAAAAAAATAACAGAAAAATACCAAAAAGAACATAAAACATGGAACTCAAAAAAGTCGCTTAACACTAAAAAATTATAAGTCTAAAATCTAGAAGATCGCGCGCGCACTTGAGATTATGGTTAGATGAGATGGAAACTTTTAATTAGACTTAGGTGTTAGTCAAACAACACACATCTTCGTCGTCGGATTTGACATGAAAAATCGCGATGGTCCATTTCCATGTGTCGTTTGGACGTAAAGTGATGCCCCATTTGAGATTATTGCCTCTACACGACTGCGTGAACATTTAATAAATAATTTTCCCTCAAACATTTTTCGCTTCGCTTTTTATCGCTCTCACAACCTCAAAAGAGAAAAACCGTTTTCCTCCATAATTAACACCGCTACACCGTTTCTTATGTTACACTTTTGGGATCAAGTTCTTTTCGAGGGATGTACGTTCAAATTTATGGCATACTTAAGGCAAAACTCAAACATTTATTTTCCATCATTTGGCTGATGGATTTTCCTAATATTTCTTCATTTAAACAAGTTTTCCCAGCCATAGACGCGTGGAATTGGACCAACAGAGAAAGGAGAAGGGGCGAATAAGATCATTTATTTACATGACTTTGTCCAAACAACAATAAAATAAATTTTAAAGTTTAGATTCTGTTTTGATGAAACTCTGTTGAGTGAAAATCGGAGCCGTATGTTAGAAGGGTAACCAGAGAAAGTTTCGTACTGAGCTCAATAGAATTCATGAACCTCTCGACGTCACTTAGAGTGATCCCAGCCCATCTCAAGGTGTGCGGCGATTGTTTTCGCGTGGAACTTTTTGTTTTCTTCTCTTCACTCACTATGTCGAGATTTTAATTACTTTTTGTGTGATTATTAATTGAAATATTAATAAATCTGCGCCAGAGTATTTCTCTTCAGCGCAGTAAACAAACAGTTATGATTTTCTTTCTCAAGACGTGAAGAAAACTCACTGCACAAACGCGTCTTCTCTCGCTTGAAATTCGATTTCAGTGAAATGCTTTCGCAGAAATTGTAGAAAAAAATCTAACAAGCAATTTATAACAACGCGAAAAGTTATAAACATTCGGGGACGAAGGAAAACATAAAGTGTTGATGCCTTGCAACGAGAAAAATTAAAAATCTTAAACATTTTCATGCAAATTAATAATTGTAATACTGGTGAAGTTAAAATAGTCATGTTGCATCATATTAAAAGTATTTGCAGAGGCAATTAAAGCCGGACCGGGTTTTAAAACGCTTAAAGCAGTAAAGAGCGAGGGAAAATTATGAATATTAAACAAAGATGAAGCCGTGGAACCAGAACCAAATTTAGTTACCACAATTTAGTTAGCGACTCGCTAAGCGAGTTAAACTGCGAAAAATGTGTGTCTTAGGTTTTCTGCTGCATAAAAATGACTATTTTAAATTAATTGGCTTGCATTGGTTAGTGAACTCGGCTCGATCTTCCGCCGAGCCAGCTTTGCGACCATGCTGCAATCTTGTATTTGGTTATTTTGCTGTTTTGTCAATCATGAGTTTAAATAGACGTTGATGTAAAAGCTGGATAAGTTGATTATGATAGAGTTAAAGCTATGTATGGATGCAGCTGACCCGGACAAAACTAATTCAGGTCGAGATTCGTGAATTGAACACGGATTGTTAAATAAAAATTGAGCTGAAGGGAAATCATGTCATTGCCTGTTAGCTTTGCCCGGCGTAAACAGCCGCTCGTGCAACAAATACTACTTTGGAACCAGAATGCATCATTCCAGAACGACTTTTCACAAAATCTGCATTGATCTGCTTTGAGAACCCCATCCAATTGTCCAATTCTACTTAAGAGCTACGGCCTAAGAATTAACTAACACTAATTAATCTAATAGCTATTCGACACAATTTGATAATATTTCTCTACAATTTCATCGTGGTTCGATGACATTTTTGTGTGTTGTTTGTTGGATATTTAATTTGATCGAATAAATCGTCATAGAAAGGTAATTAAATAACATAGAATTAATCAAGAGTTCATAAAAGTTGGTTTAACGTCGAGAATGTGTTTGTTTGGTCGGAAGAAAGCGTCAGTCACTTCTGCTTCCGAGTTGTCCAGTCAACAGTTTATTAATTTCTCGTCAATTTTGTGAAAGTGTTAAAAAAATGTAAAAAAAACTCTTATCGAGCAAATAACCCACCAGTATGATCTGCGTAGTCGGTCATCAATGGATTTCCGGCGGCCAGTGCCGCGTAATTCGTATAGTCAGTGAACGGAGCGGCGGCGTATATTAAGCCAGAGTGGTCGATTTGTTGTTGAAGATTCGCCGCCGACGTTGGCACTGACATACGGGGCGAGAGAATTAGGGGAGCACCTGAAGAGATACAGTTCATTTTTTCGTATCCATCACTAAGTGAATATATCGACACTCTACCTAGCGGTGTGCCTTGGGACGAGCGGATTTGATTTGGTATTTGTTGCATGCCGGGCGACAACAAACGTGTCTCAGCCGCAGCAGATGCCGCCAAACGGCGCCATTCCTCTTCGCAAGCTAGCATGGAAAAATCTTTCGCTTAATTATTCTCAAAAAGCATTCCAGAGTCTTAGAGACAAAAGAAAAAAACTGTTTCAAAACTTACCGGCAGCAGCTGCCTTTGTACTTGAGTCTCTGTATGTTCCATTGATGATGGCCAGCTCCATCAACTGTCTCTTCTTCAATTCGTCTTCGCCTTCAGCTTGCTGTTACGATGAACAAGAATACTTAGAAACGTTTTTGGCAACTCACTTTTGCAACACTTACTGGCACCAACAACTTTTGAACTTCCTCGACGGCCCGTTGCAACTTTACTTTGGCCCGGTTCTCTGAGTCTTCGACTGTGATCAAGACGTGTAAGTCATCGGCTAAGTGCTCCCAGTTGGGCTTTCCACGGTTGGCATCCTCCTGAAGACGGGAAAAGAATAAATTTTAGTTAAAATCTTTTTCAAGATTTGTCGGAGTTTGTTCATAAAGTGTGTCATAACGAGAAACTTTAATGAAAGTCATTAAATTTTAATTAAAACACAATCTTTGAACAACCCTAACAGTGTACTTGAGCTGCATGTCAAAGCATAAACGATTTCCAACCGCCAGTGATTTATCGCTCAACAGCATTTTGATTGATTTCGCGTCAATACGACCAGTGGCGCAGTAATTTTCATCTGAATTGCTATCCAAACACATTAAATCTGAGCCGCCGCCGCGATACACAAAAGGCGAAACTTCGTATCAATTAACATTGTTGAGCGGTAACAAGCTAGAAAAGGCTTTTAATTGTTCTCGTGGAAACAGCTTTCGGCCGTTCAAAGTGACCTCAAAACTTCTCTCGAAATTTGCATGTTTCACATCGCAACAATGACGTGAACAGATCGTTTAACGCGCGGCTTGATTCCATTCGACAAGTGCATTTGCATTTCAATTGTGGGGTGTGTTATAAAAACAGTTTCAGGAACAACAGCCGCGTTAATTAATTTTTCGCCAAGTGTGTCATCGAAAGATGTGCGCTGCGGTTTATTGCGATGTGGAAACAAACACTTTAAATTGCGGATCAACTTGTGGTGCTAAAAGGTAAAGCAGATATGACTAATTAAGCGTCATTTATCACAAAACCGCAGCGAGTCACGAAAGAATTGCTCTTGACAATGCAAAAGAATTCAATTAATAACAGGATGTGCTGACTGTTGCAATTCTCGGCAACAATCCATCAACGCCCGCGGATAAATCAAAGATTCGTGCTTTGTTTAGCCTCATTATGTTCGACGACTGTTGATCGTTTGCAGGCGCTGAAGCGCGAGTGGCAATAATCAAGCGCAAAATAAAAAGGCTTAAGTGTTGCAGAAAAGTTCGCTTTTCAGACAGATCCCCTTGGACGTGTGGAAATTACAAACGGAAAAGCGATCGAGAGTTGATTGCGCCGAGGCGAGAGAAAAACTGTAAACAATTTTTAAAAGATAAACACGCGGAAATGAGGTGAGCGACGCAATTTACAGTCTTCAATTGTTTCAAACCTCGCTTCACGAGATTTCAAGTCTTTTCACACATTTATGACAGCTCGCCGCCAACGAATCGAAATAAAACAGATCTGTCATCAGTTCAGCAGGTCTCCAGAGGGCCGTTGAAGAAAGCCATTTGCCGTCGTGGAAACTTTATCGCGTGGGCGATCGCCGTTCATAACAAATCTAACTTTTTGGTGATATAAATTATGCGACGCGGCAATTGCACGGAGCGATTAAACTCACCACATCATCCGTAGCAACTCAAATCTTCCTTAAAGCATAAATAAAAGAAATTTTCTTTTGTATTTTTAGATTTGTTTTTTAAGAGATTTGTTTTCAAGATATTTGTTTCAAGCTTTGAGAAAAGGGCCTTTGATGGGGCGGATAATGTAACTGAGACTTCGAAAAGAAATCTCTTGGTTTCAACGCTATTTTCATCAGTTCTCTGGTAGCGAACAAACACCGCCCCTGCACCACCTCGCCCAGTCCCTAGATCTACAACAATGAAAAGTCGTGTGGAGATCATCTCCGCTTAACTTCATGGTTTTATAATATCCGTCTTCACTCACTTAACAACAATTTTCATTCACAAGCCAGCAAAGCTACGACAACATCTCACTTTATTCTTTTAGAAATTTGAGACGCGAATAAAAGCAAAACATCTTGTAAATGAAACGTCTTAGAAACAAAAAGTTTCCGCTCGAGACGAAGATTAAGACAAAAAAACGATGCTTTGACGAATGGCGACAACAATTAAGAAGTTTCTCTCGATCGGCGTTTTCCGGAAAATGCACGACACATCAACGATTGTGACATTTACCGCGTAGCCAGTCAGCTACCGCAACGGAGATGAGAAAAATGGTCTATTTTCTTAAGTCATTTGTGCCACCATCATCATAAATAAAAAGTCCAATAAATCTTTCAAAAATAGACAAAAAATTTGTAAACTTTGAGACTGTTTTTAATAACTTCGTAGAAGCGTCCGAAACACTTTCGCTCTGTGATGTCGCTTGTTACGTGGCGGTTGCCGTGATATATGTTGGCAGAAAGGGTTTTTAATAACTCCGAAACGAAAGCATCGTATGGAGACGCGTCGCAATAATCATAAAATATCTTCGCTTAATTGAATTATAAATCTCCGGCATATCATTAATGTGTTATGTTGTGTGACAAACATTCGGTCGAAGTTTTTACGGTTCGTTTGCTATTGTGGAAACCTTTAAGTCGTCACCGAAGAACGAAAATTTATTGGCGAATCGGGAGCGCTGGATGATGTTCGTGGTGGCGACAATCGGTGATGGTAATTTACTACTTGCATCGGCAGGGCACAGTGACAGACAATTTAGTGGATGAAGCTTGGCGTCATTAATTTAATTTCGAAACAAGTCTCCGGACGACAATTTTATCTCGAAGATGCATTCAAAAGACACCTGACGTTCAACACACCTCGAATAAATCTGCCACATGAATCAAGTCACAACTCATCATTGATCCAACCCGCCAGACGACTTTACGAGTTTTTGCGCGAGCTGACAATTAATTTGGCCTAATGACACCTTCCATCTCAGTTTGATATTCTCGATCCATAATGAAGCAGTCGTAAACAGCAGAAACAAGAAATGAATTGGACCTGTTAATGGAATGTTGTGACAGCTTTACAATCATAAAAATGTTTGAAATTTAAGGTTCTGTGTCGATGCGACGAAGGAAGAAATTTATAATCTGATCGCAGAGCGATACCGGCTGTAAAACTTCACGTTTCCATGGCATTCTTTTTATGATCGACTTGAGGAATCCGAAACAAATGTAGCAAATACTCTCGTCGAATTAATAAAAACAAGGAAAACATGAAGCAGAACATTAAACGATCAGATTACTGAGCCTCGTAAACGCCAAAAGGCGAGAAATTCATGCTCGGCAGCTAATGACGAGCGTCATCATCGGCATCATGATTAATTTCACTTGAAAATAGCGGAGAATTTTTTGAGATTCTTGGCGATCAAGAGTGTTGCGATAATTCGCAAACACGTTTCGGAGCTTAAAGTCTCAGCTCATAAAAATGATAATAAAAACGCGTGAAAATGTTTCTTCTTTCGTAGCTTTTTGAATAAAAATACTTCAAATGCTCATGCCAATAAACCATTGGGTACAACGATTATGATCAAAATATTTACAGGGCGCTGTGCGTTCGTGAAGCCTAATCTGTTGAGTTATTACTAAACGATTGGTTTTGAATTCATATTTCACTCTGAAAAATCCTGGAAACGCCTTTAAGACATTTGCTTCTTGAGTTTTCGTAGCATTTCAAACTATTTCTGATGCTGACGCGCGCCTGAACAGCTTAACGACTTAATTAAATTCAATTTCTCAAGTCTTGAGCCAATCTCCAGTGATTTAAGTCTTCAATCTTCAAAGATCATAAATGAAAATTTAGTTCCAAGACTTTTTATGACCCGTTAACTTAGACAATAAATTAAGTGAAATTTTCCCGTGAAAAGATGTTAAATGACTCAAACGATCGCAGTTCGCAGGCTGCCAAAATGTATTATTAAATTGCTAATTGAAAAAAGAGGCAAATACTTTTGTTCATCGCCCATTTTTCATCGTCTCTGCAATGCAAAGTCATTTTTCAACTAAAAGCAGATCATCTCTGACAGCGAAACGTAATTCAGGAAGGATCAACACGGCCAGAATGGGAGTGGCAAGCGAAGGTGAATTAGAAAATAACAACGATAATCCGAGTTTTGCATTGTTACGTTCTTCGTTAGCCCAATTCCAAAAAAATAACATGAAGTGGCACCAGACTAGAAAATTAGATGCCAATTAGGGCTTCGGGTGACAATTTTTAAAAAGCCGTGACGAATGGAATCTCGGAATTCAGAAGTGTCGAAATGTAATTTTTGAAGTTCTGATAATTGTCCCAGTTTGAGTGACAGAACTCAGCCAACCCTAACATTGGAGCGCAAGCACAAAGTAAATTGCACAGCATGGAGTAATTCATTCCATCCCAGACATGAGCCAATTTGCAAATTAAACCCGAAACCATCGAAATGTCATAAAAACGCTGAATTCGCTGCGAGGAATCACAATGAGCGCTTTTTGGAATGTAACATGGTTTAATGACAGCATGTGAAGCGTTCAATGTCATTCTAAAGTATTTAAAAATAAGACAACAATGAAGGCTTGGGTTTTGTGTCGCTTTTCGTCTGCAAAAAGTCCCGTAGACCGTTTGATCATTGCTGATGCGGCGACGGAAGAGAAATATTAAAATTAATGGCAGAAGGCAATTGACGGATCTGTCGCTCCTTGAGGCCGCTGTTTATACATCCAAATGATTTAATTTGACTGAAGCCATTAAGTGGCATTAACAAAAACATTTGAGCTTTAGCTTCTGTTTGTTCAGTTTTGATTTTTTTTTGTGTGTCTCGCTCGACGTCGTCAATGTTTAAGGCTTCGTGCAAAGCTGCAAGACGAATCTTTTCGTCATCAAAAGCAAACAAAAAGCCTTTTGTTGGTTCACGCGATCGTTTATGCTTTGGAGCTTGATAAATTGGACCAGTTTGACTCACCTTCTTCTTATCTCTCATCGAGCCTTTGCCTCTGACCATGATTTTGCATCCTGTCTCTTGCTCTAATTGTTTGGCTGTCATTCCGCGTGGTCCCAATATTCTGCCAACAAAGTTGAACTGCAAAAAAAAGAAATCATTAATTTAGTTGAATTGATAACCATTTGTTAGCTCAAGCAGCTTCAAGAATCTCAAAAGTCTGCAACAAAACATTATAATCTTCCCGAAAAATTAAGATTGAACGGGTTTGTACGTCAGTTCCATGGAAGAGCTATTGAAGAACATCGAATGCATTGGGGTTCGCTTATCAAAGTTACCCACGAATCACCCCCACAGCCGTGAAATATTTGCAGCAATTTTTAAATGTTTACACAAACACCAATCACTGCCTGTTTGCAGCTCCAATCCGAGTGTTGTGAATTCGATTACAAAGTTAAAAGGCTTAAGTCAGTTTTGTTTGTGATTTACCGCCACCACAGGAATGCAATTTGTTTGCTATCAAAAGCCCATAAGGCATAATAGCAGTCAATGATTCAATGCAAACATTTTTCGTGTTATTCAAACACAAAAATGTTTGCTTGAATTGAATCGCTCGGAACGAGACTCGTTTGACCTTATGGGAACAGCTGTGCAGTGATTTAATGTGAAATTTGTGTCTTTCCCAACGAGATTTGATACTGAAACGTTCGCATACGCAATTCTCGAAATTGTTTACGAACGAGCCGGTTCACTCAGGCGGCAATTAAAGCATTTTTGAATGCAATTTAGCAAACACTTTGCTGCATCGATTCAATATTTGCTTCTCGCGGCTTAGCGACGTTCAAAAAACGAACACTAGCGTTTGGACAACAGAATTTTTGTATCGCTTTGTGAATCTGCCGTACGCTGGCCGTCGTTGTTGTTATGCAAATCTCCCGAAGCGTGTTTTTCAAATATTTGACGCTTTGTCTTTGCACACGCTCAAAAGTGCAGCGCTGAAAGTCAGCGTCAAATCTATTTGTTCTCGTCACACAGCCGCAATTTTTTATTTGAATGAAGTTTAATCCAACCTGCATCGAATCGTTGTGTATAATTAAAGCGAGCCGAATCTAAATCATGTTTTCAAGCTTTGATGGATCGACTTTTTGTAGCCCGTAGGCAGCTTACAAGTTAAAGTGTCTGTTGTTGTTTTCATTGAGTGATACTCGGAAATTATTCATAAATCAATCGATAGCTAGAACTGATTAATTTAAGAGTAATTTTAATGCAGATCGTCGGGACTTTTTTGTTTAAGCAGGTTGTAGCGTTCGGACTCAACTACGGACAAACCCTAACATTGACATGACAGTTTCCTTCCTTTCCGACACTCTCGAGCTAAAAGTTGGCTTAATTAACATTCATTTATAATCCCAGCCTTTGATCTAATTTGACACGAAAAGTTGCATCATGAAGCGCTGACACATCAAACGATAGCTCGCAACCCGGCTTTGATTACTCACTTACAGGTCGTGATTAACTGACAAATTAAAAGGCAATTGCATCACGCCTACGGAAAGGTAACAACAAAGCGATTGATCATCAGACAAATAAAGACTTCTTCGGGTTGCTTTCGATTTGGGCAACAACGAAGTTGAACTCGTGACAAGAACGTGGAAAGGAGAAATGAAAGAGAGTTCAAGAATGCTTGATGTTTCCACGAGACAATCGATCACGATGTCGAGTTTTTAGTTCCATTGTTGAACATCACTTTTTCTTTTAACTCGATGTGCTCCACGCCGGCCGAGACTTTGTAGCGCAATTCGCTTGTCTTTCCGAGACAAATCCTCCGAGACGCAATTGGCAAATAAACATGTCAAATATGGCGTCAAGAATGCCCGCACAACAATGAACCGGCGATCAAAATCCACTGATAAGTGCAAAGAGAGAGAGAGAGAACTTCCATGATCATAAACTTTATGGCTTAGATTTCGGATTTGAATTTCAAATAAGTCGACTTGTCTTCGAGGCAATCCTGATTAACTTCGAAGGCGACGGCCGACGACGAGATGCATTAGCAGGAACGACTTAATTCACAATCGAAAATCTTTCATCGGCTCAATTCGCAAGGTGCATTAAAATTTAATTGACACTCAACACGACTTTTTTTGCTGGTCAAAAGGCACGCTTTTGTGTCGTACTTGATTGCTTAATCAGCAAATCTTAAAATTTATCACTAAGGCAGAGAAAAATGCTGTTGGGCACAACCGCCAGCTGAGTTTGCATGGAAGTTGTAACAAAGGCCTTGCTACTTTAATTGATTTTAAATTACTGACCGACTACCCCTGTCAAATAACAATGCAGACATTCTTCATTCATAATTATAAATCCCTAATAAACGTTCAGCATTACGTTTTCAGTTAGCGATCATATCGATTTATAAATGCAAACGTTTTGTCTTTGATAATAATTTATCTGATTATGATCGCATCGTTTTTAAGTCGCGAAAAACTGAGCGATTAATTATTTTTATTGATTCATGTGCGCGCCTACTGAATGACAATTCGGAGCTCCAACTCATCGGCTGATTCGCGGTTGATTCATAATGTATTTTCGAAACACTCTGAGAATGCTTAACATTTATGGCAATCGGCGAGAAGCATAAATTTTTACTTAAATCACGCTTGGAGGCATTGAAATCTCTTGTAAAGCGACGATTAATGGCATTTTAAATTCATTTTGATCAACAGGAAATGCTGTTTGCGCCATTATATGGACTCATAATAAAAATTATGATCTTCAGCTATCAAGAAGTCATCGCTAAAAGCCGTTCCTGGCTGATGGCATCAAACGAAGATTTATTGCTGAGCACCGTCGCTAAGTCTCGCGCTTTGATCTTTAGTTTCAGTTTTATTTGCGTGGCACGCAAAGCTGCCACAAAGAACCGGCAAGTTTCATCACATAGTGAAAAAGAAATATAAAAAAACATTCAAACCATAATTCATTAATGTGCAATTAAATTTATTCATTCCAACTTTAATTGCATGTGCAAGGAGCGGGTCTAAGCCGACTCCGGTGCTTTGCTAATAAAATCTCAGAAAACCGCAGAAAGCCATTCGTCGACAATGTAATCGATTGTGATCTATCTCAAAGGCCATAGCTAGCAGGAAACGATTTGTGCTGCCAAATCGAGCTGGGAACGCACATTTTTCAGTTACTTTGCAATTCTCAGCACCCAATTATCAATTATTATCAGCTAAGTGGACGCGTTGCTGGCTTTTGCATTGCAAAATACATTTTTCTGCGCAAATGTTCAATAAATTCAGCTAATATGTTCGTCGATTGGAGTCAGCAGTGATCTCATTGTTCTAGACCTGACGGTGATGATGATCTTAAAGCTTTTTGCGCGTTTCATTTGCATTCAATGTAGGCGATCGATCGATCGATCGGAATCTAGTCTTCGATTAACTTCTCGACTTTGCTGGTCAACACGCTTACATGAAGCAAAACTAATTTGTAATGAAATTACAACAACCTTCTATAATTGCCCATTGCGAATGATTTAGCGAGTGCGAGTGATCGCTTGTGGGTGGCAAATTACAATTTAACGACAAACACTCATTTGTAAGCTTATGGGTAAGGCAACGTTCTCGTTACAGCGACAAATGTTAACGACAAAATGAACATCTTGTGGGGTGAATCGGTGATTATGTAGCAAATTCAAATTAAAGCCTACTTTTGTGACTTAAAGCTACAATTTCAAGTTGTTTTTTTTTTAAAAAAAAAATGCTTCAGATTGACGTCACAAACCTTCCATTCGAATAACAAACATGCACCAAATTCGGTTGCTGCCATTCATCATCAGGCACCAAGTCAGATGAATTTTGTTCAATGCTTTTCATTCAACGGCTCATTTGTTTGTGAAAAATTGTGAGTGATTAATCATAAAGCCATAACAACAAAAATTGATTGGTGGCACTTATTAACGCTTAAAAATCTATTACGAGTGCCGTTCAAACAAAAGAAGTCTCTCCGAGAACCTCGTACGATGGCCGAGTTGTTTCAGTTTGATCTTTCGAATCACTTTTTGGAACGTTTTGGTTTCTAATTAACGAAATCATTTTTCATTTCTGGCCGTGCTTGATTTCGCTTTGCTCCGGCTAAGTTATTGGCGATCCTTTTAAAGGCAGCAGAATTCCTTGGGGGTCAATTAGAGGTTTTTAGTAAGCCAAATAAACAAGCTAGACTTGCATGCTGTTCCATCCGGCGATTCATTTTCATGACATCGGACCAAGCTGGAACATAAGTCAAATCGATTGCTCCATTTTAGTGAATTTTTATGTGAAAAGGGCGTTGGGGGTCGCTTTTTATTCAGCTGTGCAATTTATGGCCGAAATTTTCTGTTCCTTGCTATCGAGCCTTGATCACTGCATTCAAACAAGTTGCAGAACAAATCAATATCGCCATTCACTGCCACACGTCGCACAACTTGCTGCTTTGCTTTGCAGAAACGTGTAGTTTGATTGGAACATACATGCGTGGGCAGTTTATATGCAGTTGTAACAAAACACTGTTGGCTCGACTCGTGTTAGCGAAATAATAAAAATCGCCGTTTGATGTTGATAAAAAGTGAAACTCGAACACAATAAGAGTTGGAGCCTGGCGTGCTGACGGAGGAAGGAGCATTAATCATTTAAACGGGATTCGACACTATGACCAGCCAGCACCGCGACGATGAAATTTTAAATTAAAGAGACGCCAAATGGGAAATACGTGAGAGGTTATTGAAAACTAGGGGCGCTTTGAGCAGTGTAGCATTTCGCAAAACGATTCCTTAACAAATCGAAAATTACAGTCTTTAGACTCATTCCTTCGTCTTGTGCTCGCGAATCAACCTGGAAAGTATCAATTATCAAATGGCAATCGTGAAGCTGATATTTTGTAGCAGGTGTGCGAACGACCTGCATCTGAGAAATGCCACGAAATCGTTTGGGATCGGTTGTGAAAAGAAGTTAAACACACAATTTTCATTCCGCAAGGCCTTTTTCTCGGTTGCGTCATGGAAAACACCATAAAGAGACCCGGAGATCATGCAACGAAGCGATCATTCACGAGAATGGTTTTAATGAGGAAAATAAGCAGCAAAGATGAACAGTTTTACGCTCAATTACCGTACTTAGCATGATACGAAATAATTACAAAAATGTGTAAAATGATATTAAACAAGGTGCGGTTAACTCGCTTTCATTGCGTCTTCTACTTGGAAATTGACGGCGATTAAGATCGCATTTCCATACGCACAAGCACAAAGAACTAATGATAAGGCATTTAAATTGAACGTTTAACGCCACCTTGGAATGGGAAAGGGTAATTGAACGATTAAAATGTCATTTTAATGTGCAATCTTTTGATTACTAGGTCACACACGGTGACTTTTCTTAACTTTAGTGTCATTAAAAATGTGACAATTTCAGGTTCGCATCGAAATATTGAGTGGAATTTCTGAAGATTTAAGTTTCACGGAACATTTGAACTGTTCCCATCAGCGCATGGCGCTAAGCACTAACGACCACCTTAATTAAAAAACTCCCCAAAGTACGAAATTCTCGTTAACTGAAAATAAGACATTAAGTGAACTTTTTCTTCTCTCCCCCCGCTCCGTCGCTCAGAGGCAAAACACTTCTTTAATTAACATGGAAAGATAAAGAAAGAAACTCTTTTATGACTCGTCAAAAGCGATTATTTAAGTGATAAATTATCATATTTTACGGCTTTTCTTCGCGTTTTCGTTTTTAGAGAGCAAAACGCAACGCAAGTTTGTTATTATCACTTGATCTTTTCCCACCAGCAATGACAAAACAGTTTCTATTCATTGCAAAAAATAATCAGCTCGCCTTGGGCTGGAGGGAAGATCGGGTGTCATGTAACGTAAATTTAATTGAAAGGGCTGTTTTTTATTGAAGAAGCTTTCAAGCTGAAAATAATTGCCAAGATAACGATTCAGTTCCGCACAGTTCTTCAGCTTCAATGAACAATGTACGAGCACAACCGCAATAGCAATCCCAAGAAGACATCAAAAGTGAAATTGACATTTAGCCTCGATCAACTAAAAGCGTGTCTGGCTTTACGAGCGAACAGTGCGGCCGTACTCATATATTGACAATATCGTGGCCGTCATCGTGATGTGATTGCATTTTTTCCTTTTTTATTGCTTAAGTCAATTAAATTACGATAATAGACTAGCGAGCAGTTTGCATAATTTGTCTTACTCAGGCATAAACTCTTCATAGACGAGGCACGCCAAAGTGGAGGTTCGAGATGTGATTACTTTGTAGTCGCGTGACAAATCGCTGAATGACAATGAATTGCCTTCAATTTCTTTTCCTGCATCGAGTACGCTTTATGGCGAACATTAATTTCACTCTTAGAAGTAATGTATTCGATGATAATTTGAATCTAACTGCACGTTTTTTCAGCAGTTTTTATGCTTTTACGTCTTAACGATTCGCGTGAGTGTCAAACAACATAGCAGAGTGCTCCGACAAATCTCTTTCAACTCGCTATCTCTTGACTTATCTCCGCTGTTTGCCTTCAAGAGTGAATTGGCGTCACCTCGCGTGCGTTTCTCTTCATCATTGTCAATTCTATTAAAATCACATAAATCATTGTATGTTTCAACAGAATCATTCCGCTCAACATAGCGCCATATACACAGTTTCATTAATCTCTCTTGTTTCAAGCTTGCAAAACCAACGACAGCCAACGAAAAGAAAGAACAGGCCAACTTCATTCTAATTTTAAATAAGACTTTTCTCTTTAGCTACTCGAGACGTGACTCATTTCTGTTCAGCACAACGTACGCAGTAAAGTCATTTATGTTAAAATAAGCAATTCCCACCTCTCCGCAGCCCCTGCTGCAGTCAACAACAACCAAAAGCGATTAAAGTTACCAAAACTATTCTATTGTTAAAATAGCCTTAAAGCTCGACATAAATTCCATCGACGGCGCATAAGAAAATGCAATAAAAGTGTTCAAACGCGGGGGCAGCGAGTGTGGGAAGGCGGGGGTCTTAATTAAAGCAGTTTTATCAGATTGGAAACTCCAGCCATCGTTGTTTGTGCCGAGGTTTCTCAAATAAATCTCAGACTACTGTGAAACCACGTTTGGCACAACCAGACAAATATTCAGCTCGTAACCACCATTATTATTCACCGTATAATGTCGCTTTATGCTGCAAAAAGCATAACAATAATCATGAAACTTTAGCCTTTAGATTGAATCATTAAAAAGGCGAGTTAGTATTCATATCTTTCGCTCCACCTCACCGTTTGTCACAATTGTATGAATTGTGTACTTCAAAGTGTCTTTATTTAGCCTGAGAACGTCTGTGCACAGGGCCTCAAAACAACTCAAAAGTTTCTTTCTTCGTGATCTCAGACAAACATCTCTTGGGTAAGACAATATCCATCGAATTAGATAAAAGAGACACACACAGAAAGGAAAAGCAAACAGCAAGCAACATAAAAGTGGATCTGTTTGCAAGGTAGGTGAATGCGAAAACTTTTAGATTAATCACGGTTAAAATAAAATTCTTCAACTGTGACATCACTTCCAGCCATCCCAGGTCCACACCTTAGAAAAATAAAGTCCAAATAAACTTTTAAATGAAAAAAGAATGAATTACAGCATGAACAAGAACTGAACTTGTCATGTCCAATAGAATTCGTGGCCTGATTTATACCAATGTCGCCGAGGCATGAAGTAAGACGACCATCTGGTCATCAAAAAGGCACAAAACACTTTCAAAATAAACCGACTTTCAATTGACTCCGACTGCGCGAAGACACTGGACTCGAAAATTTATATTTATTACACGACCAATTTCCCAGTGACCGAATGAAAGCGAGAGATAATTGGTAGAAGGTTTGGACTCGCATCTCTAACGTGGGGCCATCGTGAAAGGGTTCACATCATAAATAAATTTGTAATTTCCTAACGAGCTACAAACGCGGACTACATTGTGTGCGTCTTAGGTAATAAATTATTCCCGTTTATTTTTAAAAGAAAACTCATTTCAGTTCTAGTTTTCATCAAGACCGAATGTTGAAGACAAGCTGTGATTATTCCTTTCAAGCTTCTCGTTTGCTTAGGGGAGGTCTGACAGTGCCGAGAACCTTCCAGACCTTGCGGCTTTCGAAACACAATGATCGTCGTCGACAGGACCTTCAAGTTGTGTCTGGCAAACTTCAAATCACGCTTGGGAGACGTGAATTGCTAACGATCACAAAACTTACACGATCAAACATAAGTTAAACATCGAGAACGATTAAATTTATATCAAGAGATGAAAATCGATGTTTGTTTATCTTTTCTTTAATTTTCATTTCACATCAGATGATGATTAAGACTTTCGTTTGCCAGACGTCGAGAATTCGCTAACAAACACAGACAAGTCGCGACAAGCTGTGATTTCAGCGCGAAGATTGTGTCAAGAGCTATGATTCGTAAATAACGGAGATAAGATAAGCTGCAGCGATAACAGGTTGGACAGGAGTAGCGCTAAGCTGGCGAAATGGAGTCACACACGTGACGATTCATCAGACCCTAATGGCGAAAGACTAAACGCGCATGTTTTCGTTCCCATTTTCACTTCCCCGGTCGATCAAGAAGGCAAAGTCAGCTGATAACGACTATTTGCGTTGTAATTCCGCGAATGCAACGACTCAGCATGAGAAAATCTCGGCACGTCGCGTCCTGAATATCTACGAGCTTATTAAGGTGAACCGCATCTGATTGCGACATGCTTGGAAATTAAATTCATCATCATGCCCATAACGTCCATTGTTTTATGAGTAATGTGAGCGAAAAGAAAACTTGTGCATGCTCGTGGGTCATCCCAATTATCATGTCTTGTCTATTTACATTCTCCTCTAGTCTCTTAATAACCCGTTATTACAACTTGTGCACTTTAAACAGAAAGAATTATGCAAACAGACACGAGGCCGGAGAAACAAAAGCCTCGCTGCATCTCTCTCGCTACAAATCCGTGGAAAATTGAAATTTAATTGTTAGTGCCGTGGAAAATTGCCGTTTAATAATTTGTTTTGTCCGAAAACAAAAGAGTTCGCCTTTGTAGGAAACCATTATTCTGCTCCGATTTGACCCGAGCTTTCATGCAGATTATTGGCGCACATAAATTGTGTGCAGTTGATCTTTCCGCGAGCGCAGAGCACGAAAGCTGCATTAATATTCCGAAAATGTGTTCAATTAATCAAGCAGTTCATCAAAGAGTGATTAATGGCCACCGTTGATCTCTATTAATCAGTGGAAACGGTTCGTGACTCGGCAAGCTCAAGCAGAAAACTCAATAAACGGTCTCTGAAATTCTAATCCAATTAACTCGATTCGGCGAGTAATTATTTCTTCGTTAATTGCCTTATATTGAATAGAATTACCATCGAAAATCGCTTAATTCGAAATGACTTCTCGCGAGCATTAGAGGTTAATCGTCAATTCGTCCAAATGTAACAATCTAACGACATCGGGAACATTAATCTTCCGTTGTAAACGCCTTTGTCTGTCTTTGATGTTGCAAATCGCTGATCGTCCCGAGCGATGCACTTGCGAATAATAAGTTTTCTTAGAAAGTTACGCGGGGGCTGAGCAAATGATGTTGTAATCATTCAATCTGTTTCTTAAGCCTTGACCAAGGGTCAAATCTATTAAGTGTAACTCGCATTCAAAACGTAGCTTAACCTTCCCTGCCCTCAAGTTGTGCCAATTCATACTTTCAAGATTTCCACACTTCGCTTAGTGCAGACAAAAAAGTGAAACAGGAAGTTTGAAAGTGTCTCCATTCGCGATGATCAAACACAGCTTTCAAGCCGATTGTTTGCAAAGTGCAAAGAAAAAGCGATAAAACGCGAAACAGAGATAAAATCTCGGCGGATTTGTAATTGAATGCAAGCAAATTAAGCTCGCACATCAAACAGTGCTGTAATTGCATTCAACTGCGCTTGAAATCTTCACAAAAAATGAACTCGTTAATGATTCTGCGAATTTAAGGATTTTTGTAACGGCGAAACAATAAATTTCCATTCCGCCAATCACCCAGAGTCATCAATCTTGCGCAAAGGTCCGACTTCAAACTCTGCCCAGAGAGTTAATTTGCATTTAATGCATCCACCGCCGATCTTAATTTGCCATCAATACTTTGCTGGTTTTGACGCTTTTGAATTTTTATTTTATTAGCTATACGAAGCATTGATGGATCACTTGACATGGAATAATCCCAGCCAAGAAATTAAATTTGCAATCAATTTTTCACGTGACGCTTCCGGAAGCGAGGAAAAAAGAATTTTCTCAATGAAGGCTTCTTCTTCTTTTTGTTGCTACTGCTTACGAGTCGAGTGGGAAATTTATGAATCGAGAAAAGCGGAGCGGAAAAATTCTTTTACAAACTCACATAAATTGGAACTAAATTTAGATACGGATTGCGAAGGAAAACTAAGATGGTTGAAACTCACGTCCGCAGCAGTTTTAAGAGCACATTCTTTCGGTTCTCTCATGCCACTCCGGAAGGGCTCGGGTTCGCCAATTTATCAGCGTGTCTCGTTGCGCGGAAGAATTTCCCGCTGCTTTGATTCTTCATTAGCTAACGGTTGACATTTGAGCCGTCGTATTAAGACGTTTTGAGATTCTTCGAGTGATTGAAGCCTCGAGATTAAGAGGTAATTCCATTTTGGGGCAGTGTACTTACATCTGGATGTTCCTTAACTGGTACGTAAACTTTCTCGTTCAATGTGACTGTCTCGCCATCTGGCTCGGGCAACTGTAGTGGCTCTTTACGGACGCCATTTATCTGAAACAGTGATGCTCTGACTCGGGCAATTTCTGGAAATAGAGAAAAGAAGATCGTAACATTAGTCATTTGTAGGCATTGCGGGTTCTCGGAGTCTTTCACATCCATTCTTTCTCACGAAACACAACTTGGCTTCGGGTATCGAAGACACCGCTCAACAGAAATTGTAAATTTATACAAACAGTCATCATTTCAAGAGCGGGTAGAGAAGCAACGACAGTTTCCGCAGCGATCATTATCGAGACAAGACAGTGGAATGGATTTCTGGAGTTGGTTTCGGATTGGCGAAATCGAACAATCTTTAATTAACATTTGGATTTCGTAACGTGCAGCCATTTCAGCAGCAATTGATAAGGAGTCGCAGTGGGAGATGAGCCATAAATTTAAATTACTACCACTTAAGAACACACATTCCATCACCAATTAAGCGACCGTCAATATTCACTTGTCGGGCGAAGAAGAAAGGTTCATTGATCCATTGTGTGGATCGTAAACGAGATGGAAAAATCAAATATTTCTACAGCGAGAATTCTTTTCATTGCTTACACGACAAACAACGGATTGTTCCATCCCGAGACAAGGCTTGACAAAATTTGTCTTTGTCGTTTGTGTTGATTCTCCGAACGCTCGTTAATCCAAAGGAACATAAATCGATGATCAACGCGTTTATGAACGTCTCTGCATCAACTTTACGTCATCGCCCCAACTCAACACTGTCAACTTTCATTATTTCGTTAACATTTGTTGACATTTCTTTCTTGTCTCGAGCCCATGACAGACGAGCGAAGTAAAAAAAGAAATTTCGAACGCGACAATTCGAATCTCTGTGGCAACACCAGCATGGCTGCATGTACCTGAAGCATGTAATGCGACTAGCACACATGACGTGACTAATGTGATAGATCAGCAGTCACCAAAATTTTTGCAGTCAGCCGTGCCAAGCCGTGCAACCGCGAAGCAAGAACAAACATCCAGCGTTCTCTATTTGGTGGTCTGACCCAGCTCATCATTTCATCATTCGTTGTTTACTCTAGAAATTACATTCACATTATCCACGAAGGTGGATGATCGAGCGTGCCGTCACATGTGGTATTCTTAGATTTGTTCGCCCGGGCTTGAACTTTGAAAACTTCAAAGCCATGACGCAATCACCGCACAATCCTAAGCGATCATTTTGAACTGATGAGAATTTCATCCAAATTGTGCTTCGATTGTGTTCTAGAGAAGTAAAATTATAAAATCATACAGCGCGAGGCTTGGCTCCACTCATCGGAATAAATCATCAGCGTAAAGCCAAAACAATCCCACAAAGCTCGACCCACAACTCAACTCACTTCCCAAAAGCATTCGAGCAGGAAAAGTTTTTCTTCTTCTTCCGTCTATTGAAATTTGATTACGCAGTTCAAGCGTGATTCATAAGCCATGTCACAAGTTTCAGCGAATTCCTCGGTTTTAGTGGACGCTTCGCGAGTCATCACACCAATTTCCTTGTCAAAGCGCGACCAAAGCGGTTTGCAAGATGAGAAGCGCTTCATTTGAATTGCCTGTCTAAATTTTATTGGCATCAGCAGAAACGTTTTTAGTTTCCAGCAACAATCATGAAGTCTCAATTTCGTTCTCGAGCTTTTGTCTAGCCTGACGGTGACTTTGTCGCAATCGAGATCAGCTCGAGTGTCGTGAACGACTTTATTTTGTTGAGATCAACACGACTTATGTCCAAACAAGTCTCAAAATCCGAAATTTCCACATGAAAGTCTTGTTCCAACAGGGCTGATGGATGTTAATTAACATTAAATATTCAATTAGTGTTCGTTCAACTGTCGTTTTTATTTTTGACGTCTTTTCACCTTCTGTTTCGCTCAGCGTTCATTGTTTACACAATTAGCCAAACGTGGATGGACATGAACATACATCTGATTTGAAAGTTCGTGATGAAGACGTTGCAGGGTTTATTTTCGGATGATCACCATCGCCGTGAGCATGAAAACGTTTGTTTCGCAGTCGAACACATCATCATCATCAGACTGAGAGTATGGTTGGCTGCGGGGATCATATATAGTCCCTGTCAGCGCCACTTTAGCGATGAGACCTTGGATCTCGTCTCGCCCCTCATTTTGTCATCACTTGATGACAATGTTAGCATCGACAATGTGCATAGATATCAAATTGTTTGCGAAGTATTTGCCTCTATAACGCAATTTATGTGGGTGTTCCTGGTATGGTTATGTCAGTCAGGACCAATTCACCAGGGTGGAGAAGCTGCAGCAGCTGCAGCAGTCGAACACATACAAGCGAGTTACGCACAGTCGATAATGGTTGAGAGATTAGAGATGGAGGAATTTCGCAAGACTTTGTAATTAGTTTAAATTGCGTCTGATCCGAGCCGTTTGTTCACCTGATCGGGACGCAACACTGCTGGAAAGCGGTGCGAGAAGAAATCGGACGATAAATCAAAATATGGTCAAAAAAATAATTACAAATAATTTAATTCCCGTGTTCGAATAAGGCGAGAAAGTGAACCTTCTCTCTGTCTCTCGCCGTCTCCGACTTTGATCAGCGAGTTCCGGATTGATTTCCAACTGTCGATAGCTTCGAATGATCGCGCGCACATCTCGAGGTGACCAACAGCGCTTTTATGAAACACACAAAGACATAATCATTGCGATTGCTCCACATTTCATTAACTTTAACGAGAAAAAATGAATTTCACAAAAAAACAAACGGCAGTGACCGTCGAAGCTACCAGACTAGATCTTTCTTTTACTTAAAGTTGATCGCTAGTCTCTCGCGATCATGTTTTTTGCCTTCGTTTTTACGACGCACCAAACAATATCGCAGGAATTTAAAACTACGACGTGATTAGAAAAAAGGAGTTTCAAAGCAAATCCCTTAATACATGGACCTGCTTGCGCAACAAATATTAATTTATGCACACACGATGATCCGAAATCATTAGAAAGTTTATTTATTTCGATTAACGAAATTCATTTTATGCTCAGCTCCAAGACATTCTTAAATACTCGCATTCATTAACATAATTTTGTTAATCAGGACTTTACTTAATTTGAAAACAAGTTTCATCGCTTTTTTTATTTCAAAATTCAATCAACATTGGCAGTGATCGTCACTAATAGATTTTAACGATCGTCTTCTGCTGCTTCATGCTGTTTCCATTTAGTTTCCGATCAAAAGGAAATCTTTATCGCGTGTTGTATTGAAATATGGGGAAATATCGCGTTATTTGACAAGCTTTGTTGCACCTTTAAACAGCATCGACATCACTGCTGTCCATCCACACTCATCCACATGTCAAGCCTCTCACAAAAAAAAACATCGCGCTCGTCAATTATGAGTTGCACGGGCAAAAATTTGTTTGAAGTCGTTAAACTACCGCGATTTAATTAACATCTCATCTATCTCGTAACAGCCGTTGCCTTTGGTAGATATCGGATTACTTCACCCGTGTTTATTCTTGTAAAGTAATTGACAAATTTACTCGATTGTGATATTACGCGCAGCTCATCGGCACGAGCGACGACATTTCGAAAGAAAGACGCGCAGCACGAGAGCGAAAACAGTCATCGAGCTCATCCATTAGCGCTAATGACTCATCTCCAGCTGAACATTTTGTTACGGTTCATGATGTCTTGTCAACCATTAGTCTCTCTCAGAATTCTTGCGAGTTAAAATCTGTTTTGACATCTTTCCATGTTTTGCCAGCGGCCGTCATCATTCCGGTCTTCGAGCAAGTGTCTTTGTCAATAATCAATGGAATAATTTAACACATTTTTCGTGGTATATGTAATGATGCGCAGAAACCTGTATGTCGCGGTCGTCGATAACTGTCGAAAAATGTTGAAGACTCAAAAGGCAAACAAATAATTTCATTGTTGAAATCTCTAATGAAAAGAGACGACGAGCCAAGAGAGCACTTGACACTTAAGCTTTTTATGCTGGAAGAGGGACCAACGCGCACTTGTCGCCGAGTGTCATTGACGCTTCTCAGAGAAACTTGATTTTTGACATTTCTTTGCTGTGATTTGAGTCGTCCGGTCCGAATTTCAGATGAATTTGGCTTCGAAGCTTTTGACATTCGATTCTTGAGCTGCTTTTGAACAGAAAATAAATTTTATTTGCATTGCAAAAGAGTCAGAATAATTCTGAGTCAGAACTAGAACGGGAGGATTTAATTTATGATCCCAATTGTAGGTGTCTCGGAGCGCTAATTCCCTCCATATCGGAACTAAAGAGCTCGAGACTCGAAGCGACAACAAAACTAGATGCTGCCTTAACTTCATGGAAATTCAGTTTTGCCTACGAGATCGAGCAAGTTATAAACAAACTAAATCATTGACTGTAACATTAGATTTTTTTCTCCTTCCCAGCGCGCAATTATGGCATTTAGCTTGTGGGCTCAATACGATTCAGAAGGAATAATGAATGACGTGGGGGCTGGTTTAAGAAATATCAAAATTCATTCACTATTCAAGGTGCGACACTCTCGAAACGCAGATCGAGAGCTGAATTTATTCATGACCGTTTCAAGAAAAACTTACGAATGTCGGAAATCATAGCCACCATCACAAAAACACCTTCATAAATTGATAAAGAACGAAACGGACGAAGAAATTCAGCCCTATAAAGACGCGAAGAAAGGAAAGAAAAACGGTTCGAGACACAGAAACTCGACCATCAGGTTCTGATGCGATAGAAACGAGATTTCTCTGCGATGTCAATAATTTTATATTCTTTTATCGACCATTGAGGAATTATGAAAGCTTCCACAGCGAATAGCAACGTGTTTGCAGCGAGAGAGAATCGACTAATCGCGATCAATGCATAAAAAGTTGATTTACTTGAAGACCTGACGAGAGGGGTGTGCATCAAGCACGTCCTTCGCACAGAATACTTCTAAGGTTCCACCACCCCTAAACTACTGATTTATTTTGCATTCAGTAAAATTGCGATGTTTATGAGACGTGAGTGGGATGCAATAGTGGATGGCGTACGAAAGCAGGAATGAAATGTGAACATGTTGTTGTTCTGTATGCTGTTTTAATTAAAAACTGTACCAACCAACTCGTTCGAAACACTGAGTAAACACATAGCTAAATGAATTGTCGCGTGAACTGAATTATATTCATATATGCGAGTCAAGGTTAGCGAAAAGTGAGAGAGAAAACTCCGCGGCAAACAAGTGCAGCGATAAAAATAAATTGAGTGAAATAAAAAACGAATTTATATCAACTATCGAGCGCCACGATAAATGACTTTTGCAACGAACTCTCTGTGACAGTGCAACGCAAAGCGACTTGTAATGCTAAAAAATTGGGCACGAGTGGGTGCCAACGCGGGGGCTTCATCTAAACTATCCGATTAAGTCTTGTGACCGACACCGAAGAGCTCAACAATGTTGGCAAGGCCGAACTTGTTAACTTTCAAGTCGCGGTGATAACATTCATTTGGTTCGCTAAGTAGTTGCAATCGCCAAAGAGACGCGACTCAATTCATAGTTTTATTAATGATGATTGTCAGCGCGCGTAACGGCTCTTGGTGTATGTCCAAATGGCTTCAATTTGTTCGCAAATTAATATTCACGAGTCCTACAAAACGCAACTCGATTAATTTATTCCAATTGCAGCAGTGCCAAGCCACTGCAAGTAGTCGACGTGTCTACAAAATCATTTCGTTATGTTGTTAATTTATTTCTTCAGCTGCCGCATCTCATTGCCTTAATTACAGTTGCAATTTCATTCATAAATTAAAGCGCTTCTTAGAGTACTCTCTCTCTTGCGCCATGTCAGTTAACATAATTTATGTTTTATCCCAATTGGTTTATTTTTATTAAATTATCCATTAATTCACCGCTGTAACGCTGAAGCCTTTCACGTCCGCCAACACTTTCGCTCTGTAGAAGCTTTTAAAGAATGACAAACATGAAAAACCCACTAGCTAGCTTTTCATAGGCAGCTAGGAAGGCCCTTGAGAGATTAACCGAACAACTCCTTCTTCAGCCGCGTTAAACACCTCGACAAACAATTCACCTTGGTTCTTGTGTTAATTGAATGACTTCAGTTTGGCTTCATGGGCCCGCCGCGTGAGTGATGGAACCAGCAAATGTGGGCCGACTCAAGATCGACTCATCTTGCCTTTCACTTCTTACAAACAGTCCCAGCCTTCTTAATTCCATTCGTTCTGCCTATCGCAAGCTTCTATTTTAAGTTTTGATGCCGACAGGAACAGAGATGACACAGACTCCGAGTCTGAAAAGTAGCTGGCAGTAGTTAAGCTCAACCCAGCCCTAAGTTTCTTTAGCACTCGACGAATTTCTAGAAGTTCTGTTTGCACAACAATTATTGAAACTTTTTTCTCGTCATTCGCAATCGGCAAACACATTATAAGTGCTATTGAAACTAGTGGCAGACGCGAAAGAGAAATATTTTCCTAAAAAAAGTCCTTGAAGCGTGTGCGTTTGTGTCCTGCTCAGCCGAAAACAAAAACTGCTCATTGATTTTGACCGCGATATTCCTCGACGCCCCAATGTGCAACCAGCGATCATTTTCAAATTGGTTTAAAATTATGAATATTCTATTAGGCTTTCGGCTTTTTACTGTCACAGTCAAAATAATGAATTCAGTTTTTAATGAATGAACGCGAGACAACCTCCACCAACACACTTGCTCGGTCTAGAAGCACTTGTCACGAGTATTCAAAGCAAGCAGGGATGCCGAGGGAGTTTCAGGAGAGTTTCAATTATAAAGCTGGAACTTAATATTGGATGCCAACACGTATCGACTCTCCCACATCAACACGCAAAGTCATCAGATCGACGAAATTCAGTGCGACGCAGCTCGGTGATTAATACTCGAGAGTTTAGGCTAATCACCAGGATCAAGAACGTATTTTTCAGTGGTAGCTAACGCGTCTTTACAATTTTTCTGAAAAAAGCTTCAAGTGATTGTTGGATGACCGTTGTCAAACGTTTCCAAGTCGAATATTTATGACGCCCATTAAGATCATTAAAAAATGTCGTCTTAATTTTCTTTATGTCGCTTAAATTTTGTCTTTTATCCGACGCTCTCGACCGTGTTTACCTTTCGCACAGCTCGAAGAAGGAAACAACATTGAAACTGCACGCCGGTGGTATCGTGGACCGAATTTTATGGTTTATGATCCAGAATAGTCTCAAAGTCACTTCTCGTGCCAAAAAATGTTCTTCTCGTGTTCCTTTTTTTTGTCAGTTCTTTATTGGCCCTGTTCGCCTGTATGCCGGCTTGTGTTTCTCTTGGTGAGCCTCAACGAGTCTCGCTCGAGACAATCAATTTGCTTTATGCAAATATCGCTTAGCCTTTTTGTCTCGTGAAGCGTTTATCCCTCGAACGCGAAATAATGAAAGATATTCTCAAAAGCCCCAAAATATTTTATTGAATTTCATGTTCTTTTATTGAGATATTGAGTTCGGCAATTTCGTTTCGGATTGTTTATGTTGCTGTTTAAGGGATCGCCTCGGGTTTCCATTATGTTTGATCGAAAAATCTGCATTAACAATTCTCTAAAGCACACCTCAAGTCATTTTCGTTTGTCATAAAACGATTCTGTGACTTTCGTTGACATTTTTAACGTCCCAGGGGGCTGTTCATAACTTGTGTTACTCAAAGTATCAATAAATATGATATCGGTTCCCGTGAAATTTCTCGCATTTGCATACAAATTCGTTTGACCTGTCAACCGCACAATCCTTTGTCTTGAATAAACATAAAAAATCTGAACGAAAATATTCAGCTGCGATCTGTTTGTGCTACAGTCATTGAAAGAATTATAACGAGCAAGAAAATATTTTTATTATTTCTCGTCGTTGGCGCGTTATCCAGAAACCGCCAAGTGAGAGACATATTATTTCACAATAAGAACTTTTTATGGCAAGCAAAAATTCCGCCGACCAGAATTTCATTCATGAGATGATCGCCGACTGTTGAGATTCTCGAGCGTAATCAATTTTCCCAATTTTGGTGTGCTTGACAGGTGTGGCGTGTACACCCATATCGATCTAACGGACGCAGAGTCTTCAGAACGAAGTGATTCTCCGAAAGGAAATAAAGATCATCGAGAGACGTGGGCTAAAAATACGATAACGAAAACTTTTAATCTTTGAATTCCACTTTGGACTTTCTCTCTTCCTCTGGCTTGTGTCGATTCACTCAACTTCCTCGACTTAAGTGTTTATTTTCGTTACGTTTTAATCAATTTCAGAGTACGAGATGAAAATTTGAAGCCTTAAGGGTGAGTTCGAAGTTGATGTCAAGGGGAAACAAATTCTTGCACGGAATTTTCCGAGTTTATGAAGTTTAAAAGCGTTTGAACTATGGTCAAAATTGCCAAACTTTTAACCTTTCGCACGTCGCTACTTTTCAAAGTGATGAATTCCCTGTCAAATCCTGAAGAACGTAAAGCAAACACACGGAATATCATTCAGCGCGATTCTAAGCATCGAATCTCTCGCTTCTCAAAGCTGTGCCCTTTTTCCCATGAAAAGAATCAACGCAACTTGAAATAAAGCAATTTAAGAATGTCGGAAGATAAGACGCAGGGAACAACAGAGAATCGAAAAAGTCATTTTCTTGAAAAAGAAAGAAAACAAGAAGGCAATAAATCTATTTTTAGACAAAGACATTAATTTACTTATTCCACCACGTTGTATTTTGAATACACATCGGATCGCATCGCGTATAGATAAAGAGAGAACACATCTACCCATATATCTCAAGTGCCCGTACATCACTTACAATCCCGGATCATTCATCCAAATATAGAACGATTATTGCTGCTTCGACTGAAGCTTCAGAGAAAATGAAGGAAAAAAAGCGAAGACGACACCAACAAAAAAAAGTCGACAAAGAACATGAATTTAAATATTAATTTTGTAAACAAATGAAGTTTTTCTTCCTCTTTTTCGAGTATGGTTAAGCTTATGATGTCATTTTCATTCCATAAAAGAATCATACGAAAAAGCAGCACTTAAAATTCAAATCAGATTTTAACATTTTTTCTCTTCTCCTTCTTCACTTGTGGCCAGGCTTCAAACTGACATATCTTTAGCCACATTTCTTCGGCACACACAGTCGTCGAGTATCGTGCAGTCATGTTCGGTCTGACAGAAAAATAAATGTCTGCATAAACATTAATATGATAATTTTTAACCGAAGAAGAAGAATTTAAACAAAAAATTGCATTTCGAGCTGGAATGTTGTTCGTTTTAATCAGCTCAAGGCATGGAGATTCGGTTGCCGGCATCGATTACGATGTGACTTGCAATGAGTCCTTGGTTTATGCTTAATAACATCCTCAATGGTTGTTTTATGTTGCTGCAGTAATGTCCCCGATAAATCCCCTTGAAACTTGGTCAACTACTTTGTAGCAAATGGATAAATTCACGTTTCTCGATGATTCGCACTTACAAACTTTCCATCTCTAAGTTATTTAGAAGATCGTACAAAGATTAAATAAATAATGACGTCAAATGCGGGTCGAGCCGAGTCTAGTCGGGATGTTTATGCAAGCGCAAAATTGAAAATTCGTATTTTTAGCGAGAAGTGAAACAAAAACACTGGCCGTTGTGCAGAGGAAATATTTCCAGAAGCCGTAGAAATCGCGTTGCTGCTGGAAAGATTTCAAATTACCGACATTTATGCTCATTCCATTACTCATCTCTTTCTCATTGAAGAATTTTTTCCTTGCTTTCCGACTATTTTCAAATGCAAATGAATCCATCAACGAGCCTGAGTATGAAACGAAACTATTCTTAGAAAAGACACACGAAAAATATTCATATTTTCATTTTACCCCAGCGAGAGATATTTCATAAATGAGATGAAATATCTTTTCGGCGTTTTTTGCTGCCGCTCGAAAAACATATTTTGACTGTAATCTTTTGAAGCTCACTTCCAAAACACTGAAGCGATCTACGTTTTTGTTACAGAGCAACAACAACAAAAAGTTAATCTAGATTAATGTATCTATTGTACGTTCACAAGTCAATTCGAAGCATCTTGTGTTTCACCTTCAGAATAAAAGCTTTCTTGCCCAACTCTTCGCATCTAAAAAATCTTTCATGGGCTCATTTAAAAATATTTATTTCTCCCCTTGGGTGAAATGAGGTTTTTTGAAATATTTCCACCAACAAATGTTATCAAAACGCTATTCTCAAAGCGGAGTTGTGCGTTAGTTAGGTAATGATGTAGCAAATTTGAGGACAGAACACGTTGTGACACACTCAAACTCTTTACTAAAAGCAACATGCGGGCTCTCATAAAGTAATCGCTCACAAGAGAATTCAGCAAACATTTCACAACCGCAAAGCGAGAAATTGTTTGATAACGAAAGCGTTTCTGACGCTGCGAATAAAACCGAGAACTATTTGTTTTTCTCCTGAGAAATTGACTCATAAATTGTGCGCGCTGGCACTTTCCTTCCCAATAAAATTTTAATCTTACTCGACCGTGTCAGTTATCACACGATAGGTTTTGATAATTTATGATTTCTAGGCCCGATCTTCTTTCAAGTTAATTAATTTCATTCAGCTGAAAACAGATTTGTGTCGTCCCTCTTTGCGTTAGAAAGCCTCGAGGAAGCAATTAAGACAGGCGCGGAATGTCTCACGCCAAATTCATTCTCACAATGTTTGTTTTTCTGCATAACTTCGACTCGGGAATTTGAAGCACTCGATTCGGGTCGAAAATTTATTGAGTCACTGCTGCCGCGCAGCGAACTGAAGGCAAGTGTAATCTCATTAACATTTATGTTGTTTTTGAGTAAATTCGAATTATACAAGAATTGAAATTATACAATTTTGAAACGTCCGAACAATGGCAACAGCACTAACTTGGCTGGTCTCTGTTGTGTGTGAGAAAAACTGGGCATTTTACGCCCCAAAGGCACAACGGAAAGCGTCAGCATGTGAAAGTTGGCAACGGAGCTTCGAAACTCCCGTGTCCGTCAACATCTGACCGCAGGAAGGCGATTCGAAAATGTCCCATATTCTTCAAAGACATTGCAAGAAGGCAGTTAGTAGGCCAACGGCTCTCGAAAAAAGCAGTAAATATCAAAAGAGAGAAGGCAATAAAGAGAGGAAGAATATTGCGCAATATCTGCTGCTAACGGGACCTTCTTGTTCTTAGGCCGTCCGCTTGAGATCATTTTCGCAACACATTCTTTTCCGATCATTTATTTGTTGCGAATCATTCGAGAGAGCGAAAGAAGTTGAGAGAACTCCAAAAAGAACGTAAACAGCATATAAAAATGATGATCAACAACCGCGATTTCTTTTGACAAGCGCGTTGAACATAAATCATGTCTTTGTCTATTGAGAAAACCACAAAACACTTGGAACCTTCGCATCTCGCACTTTCTCGAGGGGGAAATTTCATTAAGCCTTCAATAGCGCTGCTTCTTTTCCGCTGACTCACAACTGCCCAATAAAGCACCGCTGTAAAAAGAAATTTTTGCCATTTTTAATCTGACTGGCGCCGATCACGCTAAACATGCATTCATGCTTGCGACTCATTGGCATCAATCAACGATCAACATGTACCAGCTTTTTACAACATCCTGGCTACTGCTGACTTTGGCATGGCAGCCCATAAAAATAAGTTTAATTACATTCTAATTTAAAAACCTTTTATTGAGTTGAGCTGTTAAGCATGTAAACATGTTGCGCGGACCTTTCGCGTAGCATTAATTAACCAAGTCTCGGCTGTGTAATCGGCTTCATGCGGTGGCTTCAATTGCCTTTTCAAGACTTTTATTTCCAATAAATTTTAAGACTTTTCTCGTGAAAAAACGAGCAAGCGGAAACTTTTCCACAGCTTAGGCTGCAAACAAGCACGACGACTGTGTTGCGGGCAACAACAAGCCAATTGAGGCTCAACAAGCAAGCGGCTGAATGTGAAGCATTGCGGAATTCAATCGGTTTCATATGGGTTTCGCCGTCACCTGATATTTTCGATGACTTTTAACCGCCGACCACGCTTGAATTCCCCACATTCATTGCCTCAGATGCATTCCTTTTGTCGAAAACCATGAAGAGATGCCGTCAATTAGCAACCACCACCCGCGCAATATCCTCAATTTTCAAGCAAAAGTCTTCGGGTGTTTATTGATGTCATTTCATACAATTTTTCTCTTCTCATTCTCCACTTTTTCAACTCAACTCACACAACGAGGCACCACACAAACGCTGCTTTACATGATTTTCCAGCACAACATTTACATGCGGCTTTGCGCAATTTCGCAAATGTGTTTTAAATTGAATGTCTCGAAAGCCGATTCAGCTAATTAAATGCGCAAAGAGCTTTGTGGAGAGAGTTATGATGGTTTTTAGGATTATCTTATCAGTTGAATGCAATGAAAAATGTCTTAGAATGGGGTCGACTTGAGGGCCGGAAATGGTCAACGATCGACATTTATTTTGAAACTCAAAGTGTTCACCAACTTTGAACCAGCGAAACCGAGTGTTGAGTCTTAATTGAATACTCGGCCGCCTTTCTCCTGATTAAATTAAATCTCCCAAGCCATGGCCTAACATCAAGTCACGTCGGATGGATCTAAAAACTTGATTAGACTTTTCCAGTTTTAAATGGAAATTAAATGAGTTGCTAAAACCAGCGGAACAAAAGAGAAAATGTATGTCAAATTTGACTTTTCCTCTTGTTTCACAGCCGCTCGGTTACCTCCCCTTGTAGCGCGTTTTCCACATGGCTGGACAAGAACAAAAGGATTACACAAAAGCGCTAATCGCATTACGAGAGCTGAAAAACGCAGAGCAATCAGTGACGATCCCTGAGATCACTTCGAACGAAACTGCTAGTTTTGTCTAATTGAAGAGAGACAACCATCAATGACCAACGAAATCGTTCAAGCGAGCGTTTTGATTCTCAACTTGAGAACTCTTTAAATGGACCGAGAAGTGTTTTTAAGATTGGTCTCCATTCCTCGGCCTTAAATTGCCCAGACGATTATCTATCCGCATACTTTTCAGTCCATCAACAGTTTTGGGCCCCATAAAATCGCCGATCAAGCCAATTCTCGCATGCGAGATCAATTTTAAAGCGCTTTGCTTATCGATGAGAATTTGGTAAGTTTCTTCCTCAACCCGAGCAATAAAAACTTAATCCACGGTTTTTTATTCGCATTTTACGACCGCATAATCACGAATGTTTCCCGAACCTTCAACATGTTTACGAACCAAAACGAATGAGTTAAGGATTGCCGATGTTGCATTGAAGTTTCGCGGTAACTTCGAAATCTCTTTGCATTCACCCGTGTCCATGCTTCCAACACATTTCATAACCAAAGCACAACTTGATCCGAAGACGTGGCCTTTTAACACTGCCCGATGATGCTTCGTCCGACTCCAAGAGTGCACTGCGTGTGGCGTAAGCACACACTTGGTAGCCAACAAGTAACTTTCATCGCGATTACAAAGGCCACAAATAATTAATGAATGATAAATGCAGGTCGAGCCTCTTCCTCTGTCTCTCAAACAAATCACTTTGACCCTCTTTTTCAATACCCTCCATTCCCACACATAAAGACAGGCCCGAGGCAACATTGATTGAATTAACTTCAAATTAGACGGAATTTTCATAGTGGAACCGTTCTCACTCGCTACAGCTAAAGAACAGAAAAATAACTTAAATTCTGTTTACTGTTTTAAACCATCATCATTTTTATTCGGTTCCGTTCCCTTCCACTGCATATCGTTTTGCATTTTAATGCTTTGACGTTTCTCCCTCTCGCGAGAACACGGGTGCGGGCTAGAGAACGTTCGCCAGTCTGGGATTTCATTGCTCGGATGAATTTTCCCAGTGGTGAAGGGGAAAAAGGCGAGAAATCAGGGCTGCGTGACATTGAGAACTGCTTTTTTAATTCCGAAAACTTAGAAACTACGAAAATAAATACAAAATTTAAGGCTCGCTGTTGCGCGTTGATGAAAATTTATGAACATTCATGTTTCTTAATGTGAGGCATCGTAAATTTATAATGCTTTTAGTGTTTCTTCTTCCCGCACGCTGAAAGAAGGGCTCTGATCTGTTACAAGAGTCAAAAACAAGCGAAGAAGGAAGATTTTCCAAAATTAAATAAAAAGCGAGATAGACTAGAAGATAAAATTTCAATTTCAATTTCAATGGGGACTGTACGCTTAAGATGTCATAAAAGGTTGAATTTCGATGTGATTTTATCAAGTCGTGCTTCGAGCCAGGTCGTTTACCCTTTTCCCTAGTCATTCGTGACCAAAATTCAATTATTTCCACTCAGGGATCACATCAATCACGACTTCATGCTCAAATCGACTGCCCGAGTCACTCGTTTGACAAAGCTCAAGCCGGGCAATTAATTATAAGAATTACTAGAAACTTAATATCATGGAATGTCATCAGCTCGCGGTTCATTTCATTTCTTTTGCACTCTCTCTTTCAATCTTTTCGCCTTACTGGGGCACGATTCAGTGAGTTCCAGATCGCCGCTTCAAAGAACATTCGCAGGAAATGCGAAACGAGTTTCGCTGCACAGCTTGGCGATATTATTTTGAGATTAATTGGATAATTAATCCGGCTGTATTGATAAATGTCGTTGTTAATTGCTCCATCTTGAAATCGCTACGTCGCTTTTGCGGTCATTCTAAGAATTTCTTTTCTCTTTTCGCCACTTGAAAGAATCTTCGAGTTTGATCAGTAAACATTTTGTGATCTGAATGCGCTACAAACCGAGCACAGCTCTCTGCGCATATATTAACTCACAATCCACAATAAAATATGCAAATTTTTAGCAGCAAAACTCCTTTTAATCTATTTTCCAGTTTCTCTACTCTGATTCCATCCAACTCGCGATCACTTTTACATAATAACATTCTCTCTCTGTTGAGACATCTTTCTTCCAAGTTCGTTTTGGCGGTTTAAAGCGCTTTTCGGAACATGGCAAGTCGCAGAGTAGCAAACATAAATATGAACTTAATTATGAATTCATACCAACAACCATCAGCTTAACCGAAAAATCTACATGAAACGACTTTTACCAGAAATAAAATCACAAATCTCTTGACTTAAGGCAAGGGCGGCTAGCTGAACTGAATGTGGAACACTTTCGAGCTTGCTAAAAGTATCAAAACCGCTAGTTTTCCTACAACGCATGGTCAGCCCACTTTAAAGACTCAAAAATGAAATTTCAAGAGATTAAAACGTCTCGAGAGATGATGAAAGAAATCAATGTTTTTAATTCCTTTTCCAGATTCATTGCTGAATGGCTGTTGATTGTTGTTGGGTGCCCGCGTCTTGAGTGTACATTACAATCATCATGAGAGCATCAGCAGCGGAGAAGAGATTCCCATTACTGGATCTCAGCTCGCACAATGTGGCCAAACAATTTAAATATTTCCATCATGAAATCATCTTTTGGGCATCGTTTCGTGTCGCATCATTGAAATCAAGAGTCGTGCCAGCTCTTATCTTCATTTTGCTGTCAATCGGAAGCCGTTGATTGGCTGTCGAACTGGGTAAACAGAAAATTTGCTATCAGCAAGTGATAAGAAACGGTTCCGATATTGGTCGAGACGATGGCGTAACCAACGACTTCATAAAATCATGATCTGGTCATTATTTATACAAATGGCTTGAGTCATGCCAGCCAAGAGTTGATAAAAAAATCTCAGCAAACGAGAAAGAAGAAGATTATCCAACTTCATATGGTTTAGCAGCGGTGTCATGGCTTCCGAAAGAGGGTAAATTGGGGATTTGTCTGAGGAATCTTTAATATTTGCATAGAACGATCGGTTTTCTTCTTCAAATTTATCGCAGACCCTTCCCCATGACTATCTAAAGTTCTGCGATAAAAAAAAATGTTTTAATGAACAACCTCGATGGAATTTCAGTAGCTTTTGAGAATTGCGGCTTATGGCAATTTATCACGAAGGCGACATCGTTCTCAGTGCGACTTCGGAGTTTGAGGTGCAAAACGATTTTGAACCTTAAAACCGGGTTCAATTTGATTGGGGGTAATTCGAGACTGGTTGGAAGGCTTTTCTGATCATCAATCGAACTTGTACAGGAAAGCAAACTATTCAAACCTTCTTCGCCGAAATGTCACCATCTGCGCCTTATCAAACCGTTTCGGTGTCTTAGTTCTTCCTATCGCTATAGAAACCATAACAAATATTTATCAACGCTTGATTTATTCACCGACGAGGCTGCTGAGATCGTAAATATGCTTTTACGTCTCGAATCTTGTTAACAAATCAAATCAAATCTAAGGAAAAGCAAACCAAAAACTCGTCTCTGCCAATGGCACATGGTATTCAATCCGGATTTTAAGCACTGACAACAAGCATGCAAATCAACATTCGTAAGACGCTCTCAGCGTCATCTGAAGAAGACTTCCAATTAACTTTATCTTGTAGATTTACATTTAAATGCCAGCATTTCTTTCCAGCTTTCTACGCGTCAACTGCATTCTCATTTGGAGCCGTTAGCGGCACAGCGTTCGAGGCCCTTCCCGGAGGCATTTTAATGTGCTACAGTCTCGCATCGCTCTGGCAACACTTTGTGATCACATTTTGTGTGCTCAAATTTACCTCGCGCGCGACCACATTGAAACTCTCTACCTTTTGATACTTTTTCGTCTCTTTCTTCACACTCAACCCACGCCCACGCAATTTCGTCTATTTTAGAAGGAAAAAAGGTATTTTTTCTCTTACATCCACTAAATCTTTCAATTCCGTTTAATAATGAAACATTTTATTGCGATTGTAAAGCCACAAACAAGTCGCTGCTCAAAAACATTTCATTTCGTTTGTCAATTCCAAACGCTGGCTTCGGTTAAGGCGATGGAAATAAATTTCTGAGTCTTGTGAAATAAAAAGCATTAAATTCAAGCCCAAGTCACCGTCATTGCCCATTATGGCGTTCTCTCTCTCTTAAATCGTGCCCAATTCCTATTCATAAAAAGTCAACGAGTTTTTGGCATATTTTTACGTTTTCTCGGACGTGGAATGACAACGTGCGAGTGGGTGGCTGCTTGGCTTCATCAAAGCCAACAAATTAAAAGGCACCAAAAGCACAACGTTCGCCTCCACAAGTTTCAAATGCGAAAAAAGCGACATGGAGCAGAACATCTGCGTTTAAACCCAATTAAGACGGACATGGAAGTGCGTCTTAACTTCACTTTCTTGGATCGCCCTGAAAGGGAGGAGAGTCATAAACACCAATTAGTTCCCGTGTTTGCTTCGCTCGAACAGCGCATCTTTATTCGCAGTCGTCAGCTTGGCGCCACGATGCACATTTTAATTTGGCGTGCCTTATGGAGAGAATCTGTTACATCGTTTAGGCTGCCGAGGCGTACGGATGACGAAACTAGTTGCATCGTAAATGGTAAACGACTGACTCGCCCCGAAAGCGCTTGCATATGAATCCACCGAACCGACAAAGCAAAGCTAGTTTGGCAGGAAATCGAGAATTTGTGTGTAGTTCCACGCACACGAAATTAATTTCCCATCTGGTTCCATTAGAAGCGTCTTCTGTATGTTGTAATTAGTTTTTCATGGCCCGCTCGTACTGCGCGCAAATCATGAATCAATTAACAGTAACATCGCCCCACTCGCTTCCAATTCAATCGAATATCAACAAAGAAGACTTTCCAGCCTTGATCGAGCATAAAACATCATCAACTTCCCATTATGACTGAGAAGCATTAACATTAAATAGAAAATAGTTCTAGTTCGACTTCCGGCGCTCTGGCACTGCCGCCGCCCCGATCGGCTTCTTTTCACATGAGCAGCACTCGGGAGATTTGAATGTAAATTTAATGGAAAAGTGCTGTTGACGCCGTTTTAACATAATTAAACACAGCTTAAGTTGAATTGAAAACATGCAAAAATGTGGTCAACATTCTAAGCTTCGCTCTGATTAAGCCAACATCTGCAATTACCTTCGAAACAATAGGAGTCGTTTATGCTGAAAATGCCCCGGAAAATTTTCTCTACACAATGAAAGCAATTCATTTGCATTTTCCATCAAGATTTAGTTCAGTTGACGCACAAATTAAGTAAAAGTTTCTGTCCCAAACTCACTGGAATGCTCAAAATGCAGACTCATGAGCCATTGTGTGAATGTAATAGCAAATTACCGAGTTCTTCGAATTTGGAGCTGTTGGCTCGAAAAATTAGCAGCGCTAGCGCTCCGAAAATTTACCACTTGATCATGATCAAAACTTTACGTCAACGTCATTCTCGATGATATCAAGAAAAAAAACCTCAGATTAAAGCGTGACATTAATAAAACATTTATTTTCGCATCAGAATTCTGCAATGCTGATTGTTTGTGTCGGCTGCGAGCGGACCTCGAGGATTTTTATTGAAATTCGTCAAGAAATGACTAATGGTTGATGATTTTGTGTCGATGCCATTGACACCGAAGTCGACGCGCAAAAATTCAAATTTAAATGGAAATTAGCATTAAACTGCGAGCTCCGTCTACACGTCTTTACATTGTAGTCGCGTCTTTTTGTGCAAGCACAATTAGCTGATGTTGCAATTATAAACTTTTCGGATTCTTTCCGTCAACTAACTAATTTAATTAATTTCGCGTCGTTTTCATTAAAAAGTTGCGCCCGCGACTGATGAACATCAGTGGCAATGATACATGAGCAATTTTTTGGTGGTTAAGCACTTAACCTCTTGAAAGTGAACTCCGGAACGCACATACGTAGTTTCGTCTCTAGCCATTTTCAATTTCCTTCCCTCGCACGATCAGGAAAATCATAAACGTTTAAATCATAAATTTTGCGCATAATTTCTGCCCGCTTCCATCGATACGATGTTCTCGGGACTGGCACTGCCTCACGTACAAATGAAACCTAAAATAAACATTTAATTTTTCAGGCAACTCGGGGCGCAGGCAGGAGATTTAAATTAAATTAATTTTTACGCTCTTCTTTTCCGAGTGAAAAATTGCTGCTGGTTCAGATATAGGCAGCGCGAAAAAAGAAGGAAAATAGAACTAACAGATATTTCCGCTTTAATTTTCAATCTTTTCTCCTTCTTTTTCAGAGTTTTTTTTATTATTAATGTGAGGTAGAGAAAAAAGTGAAAGAAAAGCTTTTTCCGGAGATGAAAACAGAAGAAATTTTTGCGTAAGAAAAGAAATGTTTTAAACAATGGAAACACTTGTTTGCGAGACTGAAGACAGCACCAGCAGTGAGTGAGAAACGAGACGATTGATGATGTTTCAAGTGAGCCGTGGTTTGGTGATGGAAAGCGATCCGGCTTTTCTAGGACAGTTCATCCACCCCTCAAGCTTCCTTTCAACCTGACTCAAACATTCCACCAGCGACAGAATCAAAAGAAACATTTCAATTTGCATTTCAATAACTGTTTTACGATTACGATGTGCTTCGGTCTCTTCCAATGCCAATTGAAAGCTTTGTGTGGTTTTAAAATCCCTTCTTTTGAATCTTTTCAATTTTTTTGTAAGTTTACAAACACGTTCTGAGCCGTCGCTCGCTCTCCCTCTTTCATCTCCATGCATATCTTACAAAACGACTTTGTTCTGGTTAATATAAAGCACATTCCATTCTATTTCTACATTCGTTTTCAGCTTTTATGGTGCATCACATACAATGTTGAATTAACTTAAAAGGCCGTGCATCGAAATGAAGAGAAATCCGAGAGAAGTTAATTGACAGAAAGCCTTGATTAGTTCTTATAAAATATGCGCAGCATGTGATTGCAAGGACTCTTTGGAATATCAATTAATAAAGTTCTGCCGAGTCTGATTCGGGGCGATCTTACTATTACCTGTCGCCCGCTGCTTCATAACCTTCTGTTCAACATGACACACCAAGCCGATTATCGTGGTGAACAACTGATTAAACAAACTTTTACGAAAAGCGACTCTTTTATAAGCATCTCGTACCTGTTTTTGTTTGCTTTTTGATTAAACTTTTTATTTTTTGCTTTTTCCCCGAACCACAAAGCTGAGAAGTGGAAAATAGAGTTTTTGTATGTGCTTCTTGTTACATTAGACAATGGATTACCGTTTTGTTCGGCCTAAGGTGATTTCAGGTTTTCGCTCGTCTACGAGCTTCGCTTCGGGAAGTGATTAATTTTATGATGCGTGTCACTGCATGTGCAGTACATTCTTAAACACGATGCTGTCGGATGAAGTCGAAACCGGCGAGAGAAACTACTTTGTTGCGAATTAACTCATCAAGTTAATGAAAAATATCCGTGTTCGGGTGATGTGAATTATTTTGGCACATAAACGGCAACATTTTCACCCAACGAGCAGAGAAACATCGCTTTAGTCGACGACACATTGGCTTCACCGACACAGAACCGCATTCGTTCGCGCTGTTGCCATTTTAGTGTGAAGCATTTGACATGAATTATTTTATGTTTGAGTGAATGCTACAAATGTGCATATTCATGGAAAACAAACACAATTTGCTTCGCCATCGAGAGACATTCCGCGGATTCTCAGATTCTCAAGCAAAAAGAAATAATTTCTCTTTTTCCGCTGCGTGTAGTCGGAACACTACGAAATAGCTTGGCAGTTTATGTCAAATTGAGGCTGCAGGAAAACAATTTCTAATGCTGCTACAAATTGAATTAACTCAAATCTCATTCACCGGAACGACCGGTGCCGTTTTTGTTGTTGCGTTTGATAGTTTGTTCTTCGGATTGAAAAGAAAAGTTGTGCGATAAACCAAACTGGAATTCCACATGGTTCGAGAACTCTTGGTAATTATTACTCAGCCACCACTGAGAAACGCCACTCCACAGCCCTGCAGTCACTTCAATTTCCCTTTCGTGTTTGACTTTTCGCTGAAACTTTAAACGATTCGGTGCAGACAATGAGTGCGTCTTAATTTTATTTATTTTCGGGAATCTGAGGAATTCTGTTATTTATTCGACAAAAAATGCTACGCTACACACGAGTGGCTGTTCCCAAGAGACAAACGAGCGCTGCATTTGAAGGTAATTTGTGAGATTCCAAATATAAAGAAGTCACGGAGTCGCTTAAAGGTTATTAATAAACGATTGCCATGGCGGCTCCCTGGCATCGAGCACCTTTTGTCTCCGCCATCAAGTGAAAATCTCCCTGATGAAATCTGACTGAATGACAAATTAATTAATTGAATTATGCTGCGACTTATTTCGTTTCCTTAATTTTCCACAGCCTCGCAGCGAAGGAAAATTTTCCGTCTCTTTTCATACTGCACACTTCTCTTCGTTTAATTAAATTTATAATGCAAAGCTCCGTGAGTTTTCCCCCTGACGACGTCGCGTTTTATCTTCACTTGACGGTGCTGCTGCTCGACGACAACAATCGCTCTATTTTACGCATAGTTTATTATCTTCAAAGGTAAATTTTAAATTAGATTCTCTTCATTTCTGCGATGAATTCAGAAGAGCGATAAAGAGAAACGGTGAAAACGGTAGCGAAGGCATCGCGAGTCTAATGCAGAGCCAGCCATTAGTTCGGCTGTTATTTTCAACGTACTTAACCAATGACATCTTTGAGAAAAGACTTCTAGGGTTAAGCTGAACAATCACAAGTGTTGAGAGCATCGAGAAAAGCTCGTTAACCGCTGAGTCTAGGTGAACAGAGGTTCATGCCACTAAAATAGATTTCCGCAGCTATTCACGCCGCGATCATATCTGAGCGTTTCAATCAAACGCGTAGAGACGTGATGCTTCTTTTCACTTTTATCGTATAAAAAATTGCATTTTCATTACTTTTAATTTCGGATCAAAACAGGCAAGAAATTGGAGGAAGGCAATCTTTGCTAAATTCACTTTTCATTCTCTCCGCTAGCTTTTTTCGATATGCTTTTGTTTTTCATTGCGAGGCGCACGAAAGCCACGACTGTTTATTTTTCAATTGCAATTACACGCTTAAAGTGCTTTGAAAATGAAAGAAAACTAGCAGTCTGCTGATATTATGCAGCAGTTACTTAGCATATCATTCAGCATTAAAGGCGATTATGAAACGAGCAGCAAATCCAAGCCAGACGCAAACGGAGAGTGAACAGAAACTCCTTTTACAGAGCGGCGCGTCAAGTCGCATGCGCAACTTCTAATGGGCAGGACTTCAGACACATTAACGAGTGTCTCCATTAAATGAAAAAGGAAATCGAACAATTTGAATTCTGACAGGGCGACGAGTGTATCGAAAACATTCCCAAAGAACGTTTTCAATTAAAACTTTACTCAGACTTGATTCCAGCCTCGCTGTTTTCGTTTATTCGCCTTTTATGTTGATAATAATTATTGTTAATTGAAATTGGCTCTGCACATCTGACACAAAGCGATGCATTCAACTTGTAACAAACGGCCGAGCGAGCGATTAAATGAAATTGAAACAATAATCAGCGCATCGGAGCTGTTTGGAGTTATCAATTATGAGAATTCTTAAAATGGAAGCTGAATTGAATTTTTTCGGGGCGGATCGGCGTGCAGTCAGAGATGAAATTTATGTGAAACTAAGTTCATGAGCATACAAATTTGGTTCATGAGCATCAAAAATTCAATTCTTCAATAAAAGCTTGTAAATTTCTTTCACCAGAGCCAAAATTTCGTTCATAAGCAACAAAAGTAGCAAAATTTTCGCTTCAAAACGCTACGACCTCCATCAGATTTTAAACAGTCCACCCCCGCGGAGCCAGCTTGCACTGATCACAACGTTCAGCTCCGAAACATCGAAGTCAGAAGTCTTTAATAATCATTACTGACAAGACGGAAAGTGAAATTAAGGGGATTTCTTCTTGTTAATTGAAGCGCAGACTTGAAAAAAAAATCGTCTTCAGCTCTGCACAGTCTCAATCATGAGCTCAGAATTTAACTTTGAAATATTTTCCCGATGATCGACTGAGCGCATATCAGTCGAGATATTATTTTAAATATTTATTTAAAATCTCGATTGATTTTTCTACAGATTTTTTAGAAGTTTTTGGTCTTCAACTAACTGAAACCAACCAGTGCGTGCTCTGGTAATGAGTTTTTGGCATGTTGGAGTTGTTTTGCAACGTTTTACAGACTTATCGTTAGCACAAAGGCAAGAATCTCGCACATCTTGCGACCATCTGTTCAGCCATCAAAATTCTACTCGTTTGTAAAAATCTTTTTCTTTCACTGTTGTTCGTGGAAAACTTCGCTTTTATTGTTTTTCTCGCTGTTAGATCATAAACATTTACATATCGTAGCGATTTTTACGACGACGTGTTTGCGACGACCAGTGGCAGAAAAGCCCGAAACACGTTTAAAGGATCGTGTTTGCAATTAAAAAGTAAAAGAAGTCGACGCGCAACACATTAAACGAGAAATTGAAACCGTCATGACCGGAATTGGAAGTCGGAGTCATCATCGATGGCTGAGAGAGAGGCACAAATTCCGTCAAATTATCTTTCGTGGAGTGCTTTCAGCAAGTTCGGCTTGGGCGATGGCCTATTTACCTCCATCGCTTATCATTTCAATGCTCCATTCATTAAATGTTGGCAAACTTCGCTCACTTTTATCGACTTTAATTTACATTTGTTCGGCTCCAGTGTTTTTAATTCAACTTTTTCACATTATTTCACAACCATTCATTCGTGATGCAAGTGTAGAGAAAAACAATTCCAACACCAACGCAGGCGAGAGGAAATTCCATGACTTGGCCGTCGAATGTTGTTGTCGAGGCAATTGCCTTCCCATCCCCTACGACGCATCCCGCATGATTTGCGGCTGACTTTTATCACTCGAGAACCGAATCCCCGTCGCATAATCACATCGAAGGCTAGAGAAACCGCTTGAAGATTGGGCAAATGCCTCGAAAAAGAAACCGAAAAGTAATCTGGCTAAAAATAAAGAAAAAAGTTTCACATCCACAGAGTCGAGTCGGACATTGCAACACATACACGCGCGAGTCTCTGAACCTGTTGATAATGTTTATTAGCTCTTGTGTATTCTCGAGCCGATCTTTTCCTCTTCTCTTGCCTTTATTTTTAGAATGGAAACAAAATGGAAAACGCTGTGGCTGCAGTTTTTCTTCCTGCTCCCTTCGTGATTTTTCCAACCCAAGGCAGGGCCGACTAATTAACATTTATTTTGACAATTCGCAGACCGAGCATCAGACACAATGATCGCTATTTTCGGGACAGATCATCATTCTCTCGCACAATCACAAGCACAGCATCCGAATTCACTTTCGTGATTCACTTCACTCACCTTCGTCCAAGAGGCGCTCGAGATGGGTGAAAACATTCGGCAAGGCGGCCAATTGTTTGCGGTCCTTAAGCAGCTGGGCCAAGTAGTCGGCGATCGACTGTGGCGACTGCATTTGCATTTGATGCTGATTGTCGTGCGGGTGGTGGAGCATTTGATTTGTCATCATCATCATTTTGAAACTTTTTTGCTTTTACTTTGCTTTTCTGATAAAGGAAACACTTTTATGTCACAGAATTTTGCTTTCTCAGCCAGAGATTCGAGAACGGAACGGGCGAAATTGTTTTAATTTAGTTTCTTTTGTTTGTAATTTTCGATTTCCACACTTTACACTTCTTTTTCCTTTTTTCTTCTCAAAACCAGATGAAAATCGTGTTCGGGAATTTTTCAGATTTCGCGTGAGATTTCACTGACCAACAGAAGGCTCGGACTGACGTTGTGCGTTAGAGTGACACCAAAAAACAGTGAATTAAAGACTTTTGCTGCTTAGTTTCACTAAGTTTTAGTAGAATTAAACTGAACGACTGATCGAGTCGAAGGGAGAGAATTGAATGAAACGAATTTTTCAACTCGACGACTCAGAAGAGAGAGACTGAGACTGCCAAGTACTGGTGTGGGTGAATTTTTCCGTGGATATTTCGGTTGATCGTGGATCGAAAGTGACACGAATCGTGCGCACCAACACCAGCTTATGATCGCGATCGTCATTGAAAATGCGTGGAAAAAAGCTTATCAAGGAACAACATTCGCGCATTGATTGATCACGATCATGCAATAAATCTTCGATAATGAAAATGAAATTTTAATTAATTCGCGCGATAAATTAAGCCGCCGATAAGCACGGGCAGCCAGTCGATGGGCATAAACAAGCCGTTTGTGCTTATCGCAAGCCATCTTAAGTCACGCTCACTCCGCTGATCAATTTTTAAAAGCTTTTCTTGCTAAAAGTGTCAAAATTTATCTTGATTTGCTCCTTATCATTGTTTAAACTCAGTTTTAATCAAGCTTTTTCACAAGTTTCAACTTTTTATTCTGCTGCTCCCGACAACTGTTTTTTCCGTTAGGCTGCAAAAGTGGCGGTGCCTGGTGTTTGCTAATTGAACTAA
>JPYR01000126.1:100206-150201 GCA_000775305.1 Belgica antarctica | reverse complement strand
GATCAAGCTAATGAACTTTCTAGTGATAATCAGAACCAGACACGTGTTGAGTTTAAATATCTCGTTTGCGTTTTTAGTGCCAGACACTCTAAATGGTAAATGATCCGAAATTTTGTCTTCAGTCAGTAAAGAAACGAGACAGTGAACACAACTTACGATGTTTCGTTCTTGTATTGAAAAGTTTAATTTGAAAATGCAAAATTAGAATAAACGATTGCTTATTGCACACTGTAGATGATAAGTGGGTACGTTTTGACGAGCGTTGTTACGATTTGAATTTGTTCAATCACGTTCAACCTTAGTGCAAAATTTTCACTGCAAATTTCGTTTACTTCAAAAGTCTTTAGTTTCATTTATTTAAATTGAAGTTGGCAATTATATGTGAATCATTTGGAGTGCATTAAACAAACTAGTTAGACGATGTTCTTCTGATGACTTGAACACCTTCGCCTGAAATTGATAGCAAAAGCGAGTTTTAAAATATTCTGTTTTGACCAACCGATCGAGTTCCTACCGAAAACACATTTAGGAAGTTTTGCCGGTGAAAACTGCCCAGTTTCGTATTTGCAAACATAAGCTTCAGCTCTAGGGAACTCGTAATCGACTCCTTCAGGGCAACTAATCGTGCAACTTAGTTCCGTGCTTGTTCCTTTGCAGCTAAATCCACCGTTGAAGTCGGTGTTCTTGATTGAACAGCGATCGGTCGAGTACTGACATTGCGCTCCCCGGAAGTTTTGTTGGCATTGACACATGTTGTGGAAGATGCAAGACCCACCGTTCTGGCAAGCAGGTGTACAAGTTGGTGCTGAAATGAAATTATTCTAGAAATAATCACTTTGGTGTTGTCTTCACTTACGTCCAGAAGTTTCCGGTCCAAACGCTGATATAACCCGAACACCTTCGCCTAAAAATGTATTAAGCATCACACTTTGCAAAATATTGCCAACTCTTACATACCATAAACACATTTCGGTGCATTTGCTGGAGTGAACAACCCAGTTTCAAAGCTGCACTTGTAGCTGGCTGCTGGCGGTCGCTCAAACTGGATTCCTTGTGGGCAACTCAGCTTACAACTCATGCCATCAGCATCGCCAGAACAACTGAAACCTCCGTTGAATCCAATCTTTTTGGGTGAACACCGGTCGGCGTTGTACTGGCATTGCTTGCCACCAAAGTTTTCTTGGCACTGACACATGTTGTGGAAAACGCAGTGACCGCCGTTTTGACAAGGTGGATTGCAAGTTGCTAAAAGATTTGTGAAATTAAAATTTGTTCTGGTGCTTAATATGAAAATATTTACGAGCTGAAAATGGATTCGTCGCTGCACCAGATTGGCCTTCAACTGGATTTAATCTTTCAATGACTATCATGTCGTCACCTAAAATAATTCAATTTTTAATTCATGTAAGAATTTTATTTATTCAATTATTTTTATAATCTTGTAATCAATCAATAATTGGTAAAAACATGAAGCGAATTTTAGGCTTGTGAAAACTCACTGTAGCTGCATTTTGGTATGTTTGCTGGTGTGAACGTTCCTTCACTGAATTTGCACTTATAAATAGATGCTGGTGGCGAATCAAACTCAATTCCATCAGGGCAGGCCAACGAACAACTCATTTCAGTTGGTGAACTCAAGCACTTGAAGCTTCCGTTGAAGCCGGCGCTTTTGAGCGAACATTTGTCTTTGATGTGCTGGCATTGTGGCCCGATGAACTTCTCAGTGCACTCGCATTTATTAGGGCCGGTGCATTTTCCACCGTTCAAGCATTTTGAGCTGCAATGTGCTGGAAAAGGAATCATTTAACAATGTTCACTTCTTGAATTAGGAACAACTCACGTTCACAATGCGTGTTCAGGTTTAGATTTTTGCTGACTGAACCCCATTTCCCGTTTCTGCACTGCAAGTTCATTGTTGTTGCTAGAGACTTGAATTTGAAGCCAGGCAAACAAGTAACAGAACATTGGCTGTGAACAGAACTTTTTTATTAGCTGGTCGATCATGAAGAAAGATAGCAACTCACGTTGGTCTACAAGTTCTTTTTGAGTTGCGAGTCATTGCTGGTAGCTTAGGGCAAGCCTTTTCCTTGCACACTGGCCCTTGGAAGTCTTTTGTGCACTGACATTTATTCGGGGCGATGCATTTTCCCTTGTTCAGACAAGCCGGTGCACAAACCGCTAAAATAAAAGAAATTCGTAAGGCCAACTTGTAAATATAGAAGTTTTTATCTTTACGTTGACACCCTGGCAGTTCTTTCAAGTTCTTGTACTTGGGGTTCTTGATCACCCATTTGTTGTTGACGCATTCATTGCTTAGAACAGTTTCTCCATGCTGGAATTTATGTTTCGCCGCGCATGTTACGTTGCAAGCTGTTGGCGAACATCTCAAAGTCGACGCGGCCGGCGCTTTCTTGATTGGCTGACAAGTTGCTGGAAGAAAATAATTATATGAATGGAATGCCCGTGGTTGAATTTTATTTTCTTACAATTTTGATTTGCAGCCGAGTCTGGGATTCTAGAAAAAGTAAACAAAAATATTTCTTATCAAACAAATTTTATGTTGGCGTAAACACTACAAAGTTCAAGAGGTCATGGTGCAGTTGCATAGTCAAAGTTACTAAGTTTTACTAAGTAGCTTACAAGGTAACTACAATCAAACAGAACAGCAAACTTGATACAAATGATTGTATCAGCGACATGATTAAATGTTGTAAGTTCTTTCAAGACGACTTTTTAAATATTCACTGATTTGTTCACGGTTTGAATGAAAATTAAGCTCTGAGTTATGATTTAAAATCTTTTTCGACTTTATACAATAAAGTTTATAGCAAAGTTCTTATCAGCGCCGAACTGAAATTGAGAAGAAAACAAAAGTGATCTCAAAACCTTGAATGACTAAATCAATAATGTTTACTCTCAATTCGTTGTTAGTCACGACAGAAAAGCTTTTGGATGATGCAAAGATTATAAGATTTGTAAATTCTAGGCAGCTCTGAAGATGGATGATTAGTAAATACATCCGAAATACGTATTAGCTTTAAGCTAAACATTGAAAACTTAAAAGTTTAAAAATTTATTCAACATTAAAGCTTTTGGGTTTTGTTGTTGTTTACTAAAACGGAAAAATTAATTTTATTTAGAAAATTCCGGAAGATTTTTTGCTGAACAGACGCAAACATGTTTTTTTGAAAATTGGCTTAAATTAAATTGGATTAAATTATGATTTCTATCGATTCTTTGGTGTCTTCGACGATCTTGGCTTGTTTCTGAAGACCGATGGATCCAGAGTGTTGAATGTCGGGTTTTCATCAGTTCCGTTGTGGAAATTTCTTGTGTTTCGTCTTGGCTCGTTGTTGTTTTCAAGCAGATGTGGTGCAAGCAGTAAGAACAGTTGCTAAAAATCAAACATGTCAATTTTTAAAAATTATTCTCATCATTCTCTTCCATACTTGTGTCCATGACGGCAGTGGACAAGTTGAGAAACAAAGTTCCCAATAAGGCAGTCCCAAATGCGCTATTGCCATTCGCAGATATTCCGAGAAAGTGTCAGCAAGAAATTGAAGCTTCAAAGTCTCGAGTTCAAGAAGATAAATTTTTGGGCACGACTCGGGCGCCTCGTAAAGCATCACAACCTTGGCGACATCCAGAATTGTGCTAAGTTCAAACACTTTGCTTTTAGTTGAAAGCTGCAGAAGTGGAATAGCGTCGTTAGCTGGAGATGCACTACAGGTCGATTTGATCTGAGTTTGGTTGCCCGGCGTTGCCATGATCGTCTCGAGGTTTTCTCGAACCAAAGTGATTTGGATCAGATGCGGGATGTGAATCTTGCCAACTCTTTTGACATCGTTTTCCGAATACTCGTAAGACCAAAACAAGCAAAATCCGTCAGTGCACATAAAGAACGCTTTCATGTCTACTGGAAGGTGCACATTGTGACGAGACTCCCAGGCATTGACATTATTCCGTTCCGCCGGGTTTCTTTTGTCGTAGTTGATGTTTGTGATGCGCGGAATGTTCCCAAGAACCTTGATCAGCCCCAAAGTAAGATTTTCGTAGAAAGCATCGTCCGATGGAGCTTGGCGTGTACTCGATGCCGACATTATTAAAGAAAACTTTGCACGATCGATCAAACAACTACGAAACTGTTGCTGAAGTGGCAGACAAAAGTGAATCGAACGCGCATGGCAAGAAGCAATTTTAAATTCAAACAACACGAAAGTAAACGTTTGAAAATGTTATTTGCTTTGAAAATTCAAATTGCCTAAAAGATATTAAACAACTAAACTGAAATAACTTGATCGTTTCCGAAAACTCAAGTGATTACAAAAAGTGTTGACGTACAAATTGCGCGTTCTGAAGACTCTGCAGAACAAAACTTCCTACAATTTGTTTTTTTCCTATCGCATTAATCATAATTTCACGTAATTCCAGCTTAACATGTATGTTTAGAGAATCCCTAATGGCAAATTTGTTTTGTTTTAAAATTGGTTTTGAAAGGAACCGACTCAGCATCGACTTTTAACCAATTTGTTACTTTTCTTAATGATAACTTTTTGTCTAGTGCTTGACGGAAGAAATCAAAGGTCCTGTAATTGGTGTTGTTTTTGTAAACGGTAAATGAACCACCTAGGAGGTAGAACAAGGAAGAATGGAAGGCGAAAGTCATGCCAAGGGTTGATTTCTTACAATCGATGAGAAGAAAACATTCATAAAGAGACTTGAAAACTCAATCAAGTCCTAACAATGTAACAAATAAATTGATCAGCGACGAGAATTCTCCATAATTGAACGAGAACTGATCACAATTGAACCATGAAATGTGTCGCTTTAATTAATTCAAATCGAACTTTAATCATACAAATTCAATAACGGAGAATAAATTTCATCAAGCATATCGTTCCCAATTTTAATTCATTCGCCAACTGACGCTTTTATGGCATCGTAAATTGGGCTTCTCGACGAAAAATAAAATGTTCAAACTTCAGAGTTGAGTTCGGATCACATAATTCACCACCCGAACCATAACGATCACAACAACAGAACCGTCTGTGATGTTCAGGGGAAAATAAAAAGAAATTGGGACGATCAACAGGGCCTTCGAGAAATGAAACGGGGTAAAGAAGGGTTTGAGTTGGTGAATAACATAAATTTGTTAGTTTAACAGTTGTCAATCAAATACTGCACCAATTTCCAACCCATTCACCCACCCCCAACATCCCAAGGCCCTGCCACTTTTGATACACTTTGAGGGTGAATTTCGGACTCGTGATGATGATTAACTTGCTAATTATTTCCTAAAGGGGATGTTCCTGCCTTCCATTCGGCACGAGCCGCGTACAAGAAGTCAAACAGAAAATTTATGCACGTTGGAACATTCCTGCACAACGAGTGATTCATATCTGTCTTGAATCACCGGACCGTGAAGTGACGAGAGATCAAGGATAGCAAAAAGCAGACAAGATTGATTGTTTCAGCCGTTTTTGCAGTGTTTAAAACAGTTTTCATCGGGAATCGATCAACAAATCTGATCGCACAACTGTAATCGGTGGCAATTCATCATGAACTCATCAGATCTCGATCGAAGATCTTTAAAACAAAAGCACCACATCTGTCCATTTCATTTCTCCTTAATTTTTTCACCGCAATGCACTGCAAGACGAAAAGGAATTAAGAATTCCTGAAGAGTGAAAGAAAACACAAAAAACTATAAATTTTAATAAGCGAGTGTGCTTGGTGCGTGCTAGCAGCGAAGAAGAAGCAAAAAATAAACCAAATGGATCGCAAACACACACAAATGTAGCCTGGATTGTTCCAACACATGTTCCGGAGCCTTAAATTTGTTGCACTTTTTACCCCGGCCTTTTATTCCGCCTGATGTCTTGCACCAGATGATACCAATTTAAAGTGGTGTATAGAAGGGATCATCATGAATGTCATTATCCCTTCCCGAGCTCGTCGCTACCCTTCGTGAAAAAGCTCGACAAGAACTTTGCCAGGACGACCGGCGATTAGTTGACTCCAAGTTGTCGGTGATGAAACATCGGAATTTATCAAGAACGTGAAGTGGAATTGTAGCGAAAGACGAAATTGCGATGGAGATTGAAGCGTTCAATGGGTACATTCCCAATTATCCAATTATCATGAGTTCATCGGCAGATCACGGGAATGTTTATGGTGCCTACAATTACCAGTTTCCGTGCAATAATTTGGTTTGGAGTAGTCCGGAAGCATTTGTGAACCAAAACGATTTATCATCATCGACATCGTTTTACTACCAAAGTTCAAATTTAAACTCGACCAACTCTGATGAGTTGCAAGTCGTTGCGGAAACTGTCGTGAAGAACAAGCGTGGGCGGAAGAAAGGAAGCAAAAAAGTTGAACAAACGAAGGTCAGCAAAAGACACGACAAGAGTTCGGACTCTCCACCGAATCCGACTGTTATGAAAAAGCGAAGACTCGCGGCGAACGCAAGAGAACGAAGAAGAATGAACGGACTGAACACCGCGTTTGACAGGTGAAAATGACGACTATTTCACACAAGTTCCTTGAACTCAAACTTTCATCGTTCTTTCCACAGATTACGTGAAGTCGTCCCTAAACTAGACGTCGACTACAAACTGTCCAAGTTCGAGACACTCCAAATGGCACAAACGTACATTCAAGCGATGTGTGAGATGCTCGACAAAGGCACAGACGAGAATTCCTACTCTCTCTTCGAAGCGCCAAAGGAAAACAACAACTGCAGCAAGACGTTGAACAACAATGTGAACGAAGTTTGAGATCGAAACGGTCAATAATGAAAGTGCAAAGATAATAATTGTGTGAATGAGTTCACTGTTCTTGGTCCAAAGAAAAAATAGTTTCGGGAAGGAAAGCTGAAATTATTACCAGAAGAATTTTAATATACCGGCGCGTGCACCTGTTTTGTCTACCTTAAGTTAATGCAAGGTTTTCGAGTGTATCTTTAAGTGTTTTCTAGTCCGTAATAAAAAGAACTTTTAATTAAACTATGAGTTTGGAATTTTTTCATGTCTAAGAAGGTGTTTTAGGGCGAGTGAAAAGTCGAAAGTAGCAAAATTAATAAATTTTAGTTTCAGTTTGAAGATTTCTTTCGAAACTTTTCAAATTTTTTAAAGAATTTTTTTTTCTGTGGTCAAATTCATATATTTCTATATTAAAATCAAAAATCCAAATGGAATCTTAGAATTTTGATAAGAAAACCACAAGAAATTAAAGTGAGGACAGTTTTTTGATTTTTTCACTTCACTTCAGTGATTTACACAATAAAGTTCGTAAGGGCTCGACGATTTAGTGAAAATTTAATCAAAAACCAAATCTTTATCAGTTCAGATGGCAAGCCAAGACGTCGCTATCGAGTTAAATAAGTCTCATGATGAAGTTGACGCAGCAAGGCGTCAAAAGAACATCGACAGCTTTTTTCACTCGAAAAGATCGGCTGCGGAAGGCATGATGGACATTTCGCTCCTAACCGCTAACGCCAACCAGCTGAAGTTCATTTTGTACTACAATCAAGCCTCGAGAACTTTCTATCCAGCATTGTGCATGATTATTTTATCGTTGTTCTTGCAAATCTTTGTTGGATTTCTACTGATTTTCCGAGTAAGTTTACGTAGCAGATAAATTTTCTTGAAATTTTTAAGTTTTCCTATAATTATCGAAGATATTAAACATTTTTGCTACTTTTAACTTCTGTGAAAATATTCTCTTAGCATCTAATTTCCCTAACATTCCAGCGCCGATTCAAATTTCACGGCCAAAACCGCCAAGTTTCCACGGTCAACGAATATCTCGTCATGTTTATTTTCTTGATAACAATCATTAATATCATGACCGCTGTTCTTACAACGACTGAACCGTGACCGCAATGTGAAAATCGTTTGCAACATAGTAAAACTGAGATTCAACAACTTCAAATTGAGGTGAACACAAAGTTCTTGTGAAATTTCAAGTGAAAAAGTCGAACACTTGAACAAATATTTTTTAAAAAAGTTTTCTGTTCGAAACTTTAACGCGTAGAATTGACGAATAACAATTTAAACAGTTTTTTCATCGAGGTAGGACTACATGACGACCCTAAACAACAGCAAGAAATTACTATTCGAACGGATCTTGATTTATTGATTCCTGACCTGTGATTTTCTCACATTCTAAGCCTAATTAAATACAAAACTGTACAATTAAACTATTTTACACAAACATTGTTATGTACATTAAATCATGATGCTAAGTCAGTCGTGAAACTAAAAACATTCAAGTTTTGATATCGAAATGTTGCTAATGCCTGAAATTCTTGTCGTCATTTGTACTCATGGAAATTATTTTTGACGGAGTGTTTGACTAGAACGAAAGACTTGCGACGATTTTCTCCTTGAAATAGTGGGTTCGGTGACTAGAAAGCGTTTATTGTTCAACGGCTGTTGACTTGACACAACCAAATGCACTTTAGAACCGCCAGAAATTCCAACTTGACCGTCAGCCACATGAGGCACTAAAACTGGCACTCGGAGCTTGCGAAATCGACAGAAATTTAAAGTTTCACAGCCAATCGATCAATTTGCGCTTCCGAGAACCAATTTAGGCTCCACAAGTCCACAGAAAGTGCAGACATGGCAAAGTCAAGTAAAATTGGCAAACTGGGAACAGCTTGTACAGCGAAATTTTCTACTTTTTCTCTCATTTTATTTAATCAAACTTCTTTAAAATAATAACTTCGTGAATCTTTAGGGATGTAAAGCGACGCAATTAAGTTTTCAGAGTTCAAAAAAGTTTTTATATCGGACTTGTCAAAGGATTGCAGGCTGAGAGTCGACTTTCTAGCTCTGCCATCCCGTTCAACTTTACATAAATTCTTTAAGTTTTAATATTTTTTTGATTCAAAACGTTCATTTTGGGGCGCACGGGATGGATTCTGCTGTTTGGCTCTAAATAAATTCATTCAAGGAAGAAAAATCGTCAAGTCTTAATTCTAGGAAAACACTCAATTTAATGCTCTATGTAGGGAGCGAGTAAGGAAATCCTTAAAGACTAAGCACATCAAGTTATCATCATCGTCGTTGGCGTTCACCATTGTCCCTGACCTTTAAAATTTCCCCGAAATCCGCCGCGCCCTCTCGGTCTCGGCCCACCTCGCCCTCTGAAGTTGTTGTTGTACGGCGAGCCGTTGGTTCCACCTCGTCCTCGGTTGCCGCGGAAGCTTCCCGGCGGTCCTGGGAACCGATGATTCTGGTTCATGAAGTTTGGCGGCATTCCAAGAAGACTGGGTGGCGCTTCCGTCATCTGGTTCATGCCTCCATCGTCAACCAGTGACTGGTCGTTCCCGATGTTGTTGTGTATCCAAGACTTTCTTTGGATTTCCATGTCGTTGATTAAAGGCGGGGGTGGCCGATTCATGTTGACTTGATGTGGCAACGGGAACATTTGGTTTTGCATTTGGAACTCTCGGTGATCTGAAAGCAAAACGATTAGACACATTTCAACGATGTTCAGCCTTTAACTCACCTCCACCCGACGAACCGACACTTCGGTTGTCCATGCAAGTGTCGTCGTCAGACATTTCCATGTCAACTGACTCGATGTCGTCTGGGCCGTTCATTCCGCGCGACGAATCGCTATTCATGCTCATATTGCGGTTGAATCTTGGAGGATGGGACGGAGTTGGCAACAACGGAGGTCGCTGGTTGCGCATGTTGGGTGAAAAGTTTGTCATCGACGGATCAACTGAATCGGGCATTGACTAAAATTGAGAAACATGAGTTAGAAGAAATAAAAGAAGCTTGAAGTTGTTTAACTCACCATAAACTTGTTGAAGATCGGCGGAGGATCCGAAGGAGGCCCCAACATCTGGTCGTTTCCGTTTGTTTGTCTTGACTTGCCGTTGTTGTTCTGACCTGGAGAGCCCGTCAGTGATATCAGATTCCTGTGATCAACGTCTGAAAAGCACAAAAATAGTTACATTTATACGAAATATCAAATTTATTTAAATTAAGTTCTACAGAAATTACAACTTTTCTTACCTTTCATGCCATCAGATGCTCCAGCCATCGATTGCCGATGGTCCACATCGTTGGACTCATTAATCGCTCTCAAGCTGTCATCGATGTACTCTATCGTGTTGTTTCCATGGCCTTTGCGCTCGAAATGCGGTGGAGAATGTGGAGTCTCGATGGAGTTTTGGCTCCAGTTGCTCCACGAGTAGTCGTCGGACGAGTTTTGTGGCGGCAATGGAATTCCAGCATTCATTTGTGGGGAATACTCCAAGTGTGATGAGTTGTAGTTGGTAGGCGGCGGTGGCGGGGCGACCATGTATGCGGCTGGTACACTATTCGGATAGTTGCTCAAAGGAGGCACTGACGGAAGCGGAGGCTGTGATGTCTGATAACTGCCGAAGCTCATTTCTGGGTTGTAGGCTTCCAGCTTCGACGGGATAAGCGAGTTGTAGAAATCGTTTAAGGGTGGCGTCGGGTGATGTGGGTCTTGCGAATGAATCACTTGAATCGAGTTTTGGTCGACCGGCGGCGGCGACTCCCGGTAAAACTCGTTCAAATCGAACGGAAGCTGTGCATCGTTGCCAAGGAACGACCCGTAGCCGTTCATAGTGGAGTTGTAGAAGTTCACGTCGCTCGGGAGATCAAAATCCGTGTCTGGTTCTGGTGATGGCGCGTTTATGTCCGGCGACGGTATCGGACTCGTCAGATTTGGGATCTTCCCATTGAGCTCGCTTTGGATTGATTTGATTCGATCACCGAAGTTTTTGTAAGCCTAAAATCAAGGAAAATTAAGAAACTGGAAGAGGCGATTGTGTTAATTACTTACATAAACGACTTTCTTGACGTCCCTTCTTTGGTTGCGGTAGAATCGATCTGCCTGGTCGAGCGCCGTAAGCAAAATCTTTCGAGCCTTAATCTCTGATTCAAGACTCGCCATGAACGTCTGGTACTTTTGTGTGGCAGTTTCTATGTCCCGCTCAACTTCGTCAACATGCGTGCGGTCTGAAAACGAACAAAGATTGTAAAAGTTGCTCGGGCAAGGGGAAAATTGCGCTAACCTTTGAGATTGACCCTGACTTTCTCTAGGTCCGGGACGGGAGTCTTCACAACGATCTTCAGATTCATATCGGTTTCGCCCTCGAGAGAAACACAATTTCGTACACTCGACACGACCGTCGCGAGCTGAAACTCTTCATCAGTTTCGTCAGATCGTTGAGGTTGGTGCTTTGGATGAGCAACAACAGGAGTCGTAGAACGTGCTGCAGCAGACGTCGACGCCGATGTAACTTTTTTACCTGAATTAATCGCCAGCAGACCATGCAAGTCGGCGATAAAGTCTTCACTGTAAATTTCCCGCTGCTCCCAAATGTTGAAAATTCTAGAAATTTTCTCCTTGACTCTGTCTTCGCGCACCAACGTCGTCGCTCGCTGGAGTGTCGTGCCCCAGCTATCCACAAACTCGTAGTTCCGCCGTTTGCTGTGTTGGATGACATCGTTGGCCAGGTAGAAAAGCGTCAGTCGACTCTCAATTTTCACTAAAATCACAAGAATTGAGCAAAAACTCGACGACATCCCGAGAACCTGCGAGCTCACCTTGTTTCAGGACATTCAGCCAGCTGCGAACAATCTGCTTATGGGCAACTCGCTTTGCTAAACACCATTTCGACAGCCCGGTGATAGAATCTTGCGTGTCTTTGAGATTTAATAGTTTCTTTTCGAAGCGCTCCGTATCAAATTCTGGTTCCATTGCTCATTTATTTACAAAATTTGCTTTTCATTCAATTTTCTGGGTTTTCACGTCCACCGCACTTGTTTTGCACCGATTTTCACGCGGAATCACTTCAGTTCTGGGCAAACATCTCCAATTTTCCGCAATAACTGTGTTAAGAGGTTTAATTCAAGCAGGAACTGCGAATCCGCGATATTTTTCGTTTCGGAAGTATTTTTCTGTTCTGACCGATCCAGCGAGTAAGGAACTGCTTGACGTTACTAATCGGTTGAGTTCTTGATAAACTTTTGTAGATTTCTTTGTATTCTTATAAGATTAAATAATTCTGATTAGAATACCCATAAACACAGCATTGGACTGACTTAAATCCTGCATATAAGTCCAATTAGAACCGAAAAGTTGCGATTTAGTCGGTTGAAACAAACTTCAAACCTTCGAACCGCTCGCGAATCGGTTTCGTTTCAAAATCTCGTAGCCAACTGAAGTCGCATCATCTTAAAATTGTTATTGTCGCTAAAAATGGAGCTTATCTCGGTAACAAACAACAAGACACAGCTTCACAGCTCACCGTCTGACCTGTCTGTCCTTTGCTGTCATGAAAACGTCGAGAAACGCAAGGTATCGAGCGACATTTCGTTCTTTATGAGCGCCGTGAGTCCAAATTGCTTTGCGCAAATTTACAAGACAGATCTTCTCGAGATCTGGCGCATCAAGTCCACAGAAGATGGAAAAGGTAGGGTCTTGAACATTGTATAACTGCTGACAGGTTCTCATTTACAATCTTTTTAAAAGTTTTCGATCGCATCCGCAAAACGAGGGTCCCCGACGGGGTTCAGGCTGTTGCTTGCAGCAAAAACAAAGATTCGCCACCTGAATACGCAATCGGAAAGCCGACTGGTCAGATCAAGGTTGTGGACCTGGACTCCAAGAACAAATACAAAGCAGAGTTTCTCCCCGGTAAGTAAATTTCTACTTGATCCTCGTAAATGTCCTCACGATCGACCTTTTGTAGATCCCAGCAATAAATTCGGAGTTGTGTCTCTGGACTACAGCAACTGTGGCGGGTACTTGTCGAGTGTCTATGAGAATGGCCTGATCAACATCTACGGCCTTACAACTAAGATCAAGTCCGACTCGATCACTTTGGACCGCGACTCGACACTTGCTCGTTTTCATCCGGCGAAGCGGTTCCATCTCGCAGCCGTCTCTTTCAAAGGCTCAGTCACCGTTTATGATATCGCTGCAAAGAAAATCCACTTCCAGCAAAAGGATGCGCATGATGCTCCTTGCCGCGATGTCGCAATGCCTGATGAAATTCCCGATCGTCTGCTGACTTGCGGTTGCGACTCGGTCATCAAGATCTTTGATACTAGAAAGCGGGCGACGGGACTGAAGATCCAGTCCTACTGCGGGTTCAGCACTATCAGCGTCACCAAGTGTGGTGGATTCTTTGCCGTTGGTAACTTGAAGGGCGATGTGTTGACTTACGACATGCGCAACTTGGCTCAGCCGTTGGCTGCTAAATTGAAGGTCGATAAAGAACTCGTCACGCGCATCTCTTTCTTGCCTTCTTGGGACAACAACGTCACTGCAATGTCGCACAGGTACTCAACAACATCGACTGTGAATGAAGATCTTCCTGAACCACCAGAAGAAACCTCTGAAATGATCGATGACATCATTAGCTTCCAGAAAGGCCAAATCTCCGAGCTCGACATCAGCATCACCTCTCGAGTTAGCACATTCTCAGTGTCTGATCGTCGCAGCAGCGAAAATTTCGCCCTTAATATGGCAAATGCCCTGAATGACTTGTCATTTACCAGTGACATGTCTTTCGTCGATGAAAATCCTGACGTTGATTTCAAGAAAGTTGACAACTCAAAGCGATTTACACCGGGCAAGAAAGATTCCATCAATAAACGGCGATCTTCCTTCATGCCACCGGCATTACAGCTGATACAAGAAGAGCACGGAGACAAGGAGAATGTCTTTATTAACGAAATTGGAACACCGAACGGGGGGCCTCGATCCTCCAGCACGCCTGCCACTGTCATAAAAGTCAACCACGAGAAGACAACTGATGCCTCCATGGAGACAATCGACGTTGAAGCTATAAAATCACCAGTCAAGGAAGTCGCAGAGAAGAAACAGCAGTCGTCAGAAGTCACATACTCGTCCCCAACGATGTTGCCTGCACAATGCAATGTCGATTTCAAGAAAGAGTTCGAAAAGCTTCACGATAAAATCCGCAACGAGATCCAAATGCACGAGTTCGACGCTTCCGCAAGGCACTGGGAGATGACGTTCTTGGTCTCCAACAAAACTCGCCAGCTCCAAGAACGCGTGCAGATGATTGAAGAGTGCATGGGAATCCTCATGAACGACGACTTCAAGATCAACCGAATTATGGAGCTTGAATCCGAGAATCAGGCGTTGCGCAAGAATCTCGACGAAGTCAACAGAAGATCGCAATATTAAATTGTTCTAAGCCACTGCTCTCATTCCGTTTAAATTGTTTCTGTAAATTTTAAGCAATCCAGGTCAATAAAACTAATTTTGTTAAGATTTCAATCAAACAAGCTTCAATTCATGATAGCCATTAAGGAAAATGCTTATAAATGCCATTGCAATCCGTTTTATGTTAACTACTTTGTTGCTTCTTGTTGCTCAAACTTTGGGTACTTGGCTGCCACGTCAGTCCATTCGATCTTGCTGAAGGCCAAATTACGCACAACCTCTGCGATCTCAGCCAGAGGGATGCGGACTTGATCCATCGAGTCGCGTTCACGCAATGTCACAGATTGTGGCTCCTTCAACGTGTCGAAGTCGATGGTAATACCGTACGGGATTGCGATCTCGTCAGTTCTCGCGTAACGACGGCCGATGGATCCGCTGGAGTCATCGACCTTGTGCGAAACGTCAACTCGAGTCAATGCAGATGCTAAAAAAAAATTCATTAGATTTAAGTTCATAAAATAAACAAATTTTAACTTACAAATCTGCTTGACCAATGGCGCGAACTCCTTGTTTGTGCTGAGTGGAAGCACCGAGCACTTCAGAGGCGCAACAAGTGGTGGTAACGAGAAGAACCGACGTTGATCATCACCTTCACGCATCTGGAAGCGGTGCTCGAGCAGGGAGTACATGATTCTGCCGATACCGAACGATGGTTCGATGACGGAGGGAATAATTTCCTCGACGTGGACTGTCTTGGTACTCTTTCTGACGCTTAGCATTTCACGGTTCAAGGTGACAGTGACGTCCGAGTTGAGATGTAGCTTGAAGGTATCGTTCACTGTCAGTTCAGTGTCCATTTGCGTAATGTCTGCGAGAGATAGCTTGCCCAAGAGGTCAGTAATTGCTTTTGCATCTTTCTTGAACGCTTTTCCGAGCGCCTGCTTGTTAGGAACTGCTTCAGTGACTTCCACAGTCTTGGGTTCGGGGAGCTTCTTTTCGGCAGCAAGGCGAACTCCAGTCGCATTCGAGTGTTGGTTCAAATCATAAGCCGAACGGTCAGCGCAGCCAACGCACTCGATCCAACCGTAGCTGGTCAAGCACTCAGCGTCCCAGCAGTCGCACGCATAATGAGCCATCTCGTTGCCCATGTGCTGACGGAAACGCAATCGATCTGGCAAGATTCCGACCTTTATTAGGTACATTTGGATTCGAGCCATGAAGTAACCTAATGTTTCGTTGGCCACCAGTCCCTTCTTGACCGCTTCTCCGATTTTTACGCGCTCTGCACTCTTGCCATCCATCTGGTTGCAGGCCGAGTAGAGAGTCATCTCATAGTCCTCAACGTCGACGAACTTGGGATGCTCTTTCATGTTGGGATCACAGAAGTGCTCGATTTCTGCCATGGTGAACTCACGAACGCGGATGAGACCGGAGCGCGGTGAGATTTCATTGCGGAACGAGTTTCCGATCTGGGCGGCGGCGAAAGGCAAGCGACCTTGGTTGAACTCGAGCAGTCGCTTGAAGTTGACGAAGATTCCCTGCGCTGTTTCCGGTCGAAGGAAGCCTTTGATCAGTCCAGTCGGTCCGATTTGGGTCGCAAACATTAAATTGAACTCCATCGGCTCGCTGAGGTCGTTCTGGGTTGTCGGTGACTTCATGCTGTACTTTTGCATAATTGCAGCCATCTCATCCTTGGTCATGCCATCGAGTTTAACGGTGATGTCTTCACACTCATCCTTCAGCTCTTTAGTAGCATTCTTTTCGGAACAGAGCTTCTGAAGGTGTGCTTTAATCAAGTGATCAAGACGGAAGCATTCGCCGGTCTTTTGATCCTTCACCATCAAGTCAGCAAAGCGGTCAACGTGACCGGAAGCCTTCAGAACTGGTTCTGGGGTCAAGATTGAACAATCAACCTCAAGCATCTGCTCTTCAAGCACGAAAAACTGTCGCCATGCATGCAACATGTTTGCCTTCAGAGCGCATCCCATTGGACCGAAGTCGTATTGGCCGGTGATGCCGCCGTAGATTGCGAAACTTTGATCATAGAAGAACCGCTGCTTCAGCAGATCTTCCATCTTTGCGCGGTCAAAAGTGGCAACGGACGGTGCGAGACTCAACTCCTTGTCTTCTAGGACCTTCTTGCGAACTTTCAACTCGGCGACAGCCTTTTTCACATCCAAGTCGGGTGCACCATCGGTTTTTAGTTGACGAACGAGGTCTCCCTAAAACGAAATGAGTCATCGGCTTACTTCATTTCATCTCTGCTTGCGTCAGCTGCAGCCGAAATAGGTTAAAAGTGACTGCTTTTACCTGTAACTTCACTTGCTGCCGCAGTGGCGCAAGAACTTCTTCAATTTTTGGGTCTGACATGTTAAGATAATCGGCGATTTTAATTTTCCGGTGCGATTTCTTCGTTCCCCAGCTGGATTCTGACGAAAACGAGTTGTGATGTGTCAGCGAGAAAGCTCGTGCTTCTGTTTTGAGGGGATTCGGGCTGCTTTTTATAAAGGCTTTACTACAATTCACTAGCGGGCGAATGACTCGCGACAGAACTATCATTCGATTCCGATTCGAGAGCGCAATCCTAAATATTCTTCACTGATAAGTCGAGAAAAATCGTCGCCGATGTTTCGCAATGCAATTTTCTGTTGTTGTTCGGACGAGAGTTCGGATTTAATGAACTTCGTTTTGAATTTTGAGCGGGAAAAAATAAACACGAGCTGTCGATTTGACTTCAATTATATTCTCTTAAAAGTTAATTTTGAATTGAAAGTACAAACTGTGTTAGTAAAGAAGAAAAATTAATTGAGTCTATGCAAGATTATTCATTGTCTGATTAGGAAAAGATTCTAATCTGCCCAACGGCGCCATGCGTCACTGTCTTGACTCAAATTATAAGAATAGTCTGATGAATAGAAATTATCACAATCGAAGGGATCGTAATCGTAATCATCAGAATCAGAATCTACTTCATCGATGCACTGTAAGTCCGTTTTCGTGAAAAGTTCTCCGGACGTCTTGGGATGTTTGAAGAAGTCGTCATCACGCATTCGCAATCCTCGAATGTCAACGATGATGTCTTCAAGTCTTACTTTCGTCTTCTTCACTTCCAAAACTTCAAGTTTTGAAAAGTTTTTGCGAATGGCATCGAAAAATTCATTTCCCACGTTTCCATCGAACGACAGCGATCGCAAGTTCAAGTTCTTGGAGACAAATGCGATGTCGCCCCCTTGCTCAAGCTTCGCACCAACGAATCTCAAAGATTCGAGAGTTGTTAACGTGGTGGTTTGCCAGAAGGAAGCGTCGAATTCTTGTATCGTGAGATGTTTTAATGTCTTCAAGTGTTCAGACGCTGTGGTTAACGTTCTATACGCGTTGTCCTCCAGCAGAGTCAGGTTCTCGATGCTCGGCAAGTGACTGATGATTTCGGTTGAAATGTCATAGCTACAAAAGCCATAATTTCCAACTAATGCCAACGTGGTGACGCTTACGTTTACTTCGAGGCGACTGAAGAAATCTGTGCCATTTGGAATCTTATTGGTGATCAAGCACAGTGTTTTCAACTTTTTGAGCTTTGCGAATACAAATTCGTAGATTTCAGCAGGAAAATTGTAACCCAGCTTCAATGACTCCAGGGAGTTGGCGTGAAGTTTCAGAAAATCCAGAAGATGTTCATAGGATCCGAGTTTAAAGCAAGTTAGTGTCAGCTTTTTCAATTGGAACGGGACTTTTGCTGCAAAGATTGGTGTTTCGAACAATGTTGTGAAGTTGGTGACGAAGTTAAGCGACAGCTCCGTCAGATCCTTTTGTGTTTCGAAGAATTCAACAATTTTATCGTGGTCGTACTGATCACTAGAGAAGCTCCCAAAAATGTTGAAAGTCTTGAGTTTTGCTTTCTTGAAGATTGACAGTAATATTGAATCGCTTTTGTCCATCTCCAATGTCTTCAGCATAGGTAAGTCCAGCAACTGAAAATCTTCTTCAACTGGATTGTGAATTGACATTTCACCCAAAGTGATAGTCTTGACGTTGGGCAGCAACTTCAGAACGTCCAGCAAACGCTGCTGATAATTTTGAAGAGGTTTCTTGACCACGGTTGATTTGCTTAAAACTTCATAGTTTTTGAGTTCAGCGCTTTGAAGGTTAGATTTTCGGAACTTTCGGGAAGTTTCAAGAACATTATCGCAAATCTCATTTGGAACTTTGAATGTCCACGGAATTGAGCCGTCAATTATTAAGCGCCAGCTGCGAAAATTTGAAGTCAAGGCCAACATCAAATCTAAACTTCAGTGAACTTACGTTTTGCTCGTCAATGTGGCTTGCTTTAATGACTTCAAGTCGAGAAGCTTGAAAATTTCGAGGAGAGCTTCTTCCGGCAAGTCTTCGATCGTAAGCTTTTGAACTCCGATTTCCATTGCGGTGGTTGCAAGTTTTAAGGTTGGGAAATTGTCCTTACAATGACTTGCACTGAAGCTTAAGTCTGAGTTATCTAACCGTAAAATGCTAAAAATAAGTTAAAATGCTGTGTATGGTCTTCAGTCGTTGAATTTCCTATTTCGAATGGGGCTTAAGTTCAAACTCTACAGTATGGTGTACTGCCAACCATCCCATAGGTGTGTCACAAACCTCGCGGCCACTCACTTTTTTATGTTCTCACAACTGCGTCGGTCAAACGCACGTCCACTCTCGTCTGCTGTTCCTCTAAGACTGCTGAGTGATATCCCGTCGATCTCTCACGGGGTATGCAATGGTCGATACCGAGAGTGCCGAATCCTACGAGGGCTGGGCACCATATTGGGCACAGCACCAAACAATTCTAATCGCGTTTGTTTCTTTATTGTTCTTTCACTTTCCTTCGCATCAAAAAGATAAGAGAACCTAAGATAAGTTGCCTGAATTTTAGTTACTCATCGGTTGGTCCTAGAAAACAATCAAACAACAAGAATCTTCACAATCTATCAATTTTAGAACAAACCAAACGTCACATTGACAATTTGCTTTCTTTTATTCTATTAAAAGTTTAATTACAAGTTCGTTAATATCGATTACAAGCGATCCCTTAACAGTTGCTTTTCTGGACGGACGGCGGCTTTGTCCATTACGTCTTACTAATATCGTGTACACAATGTCATAGAATACTTGAACACTTCCTTAATCATATCAAAATTTACCTAATCGCTCGATACAGAAGAAATTAAATTTAAATTCGTTTGAAATGAAAGAAAATCGTGCGCCGATCTTTTCCTACAGAATTCTAATAAATATGCTTTAAGTTCTTTTTATAGATCACTAAAGACTTCAACTATATTAAAGTCGTCTTTTCTTGTTCTTGTTTTTCCGGAGTCCCAAAGAAATTCAGAAAACGATTGGAAACTCGATGCAGTGTCAGTTAAGGCTGTGGCACATATTTCTGATAGTGCTGAGTTGATGACGTCACGTTTTGAATCGGGGCTGACGAAACACCTGACTCTTCTTTCACAATCGACGACTGCAACGACACTGAGCGGGAATAAAGAAAATTTATTGCATTGCTTCGGGTGATTCACTGTTGTGTCTTACGCGATGGATTGACTTCCCAATTGTAAAACTGGCCGCCGATAGGATGAGTATTGGTGTCGAATCGTCGACTCACGCCGCTTGAGCAGGAAAGCGATGATGGGGATGACGTGTTTTGTGGAACTGATGGAAGATAATAATCTGCAAATGGAAGTTTTGGGAATTTATTACAATCATACAACTCCAATGACCCGATGCAACCTACCGCTAATTGAATTGGCTAGTCCACTGTAAGAGTTGTTGATCAGTGAAACTGACTGTACTGGCTGCTGCAGCGGTGCTGAGTACGTGTAGCCTGACCTGGATGTGCAGGAATTGTAAGTTGCCAGTTGTGAACTCGACATCCACGGACTGCAAAAAGGTATCGTTAAGCAATGTCAATATTTTAACCACTTTCAAACTCGCTTTGTGTCGTATCTCGGTGGATAAGTCTGATAAGCTGGTTGCGGGAACACTCCCCTTGGACCGTAGTTGCCGTATGAATCACCGAAAATCTTCTGAAAATGCGATCCAGTTCGGTACGGTCTCTTCATTCGCCGACGCCGCCGATAATTTCCGTTCTCGAACATGTCGTCGTACTGCGGATCTGCTAACGACAAATTCCATAAAATTCAAAGTTTTCTCGGAAACCCAGCGAGTTGCTTCCTGGTGCATGGTTGAAACCTTACCCAAAGTCCAGTAGTTGCCTTTGCGTTCACCGCCCCCTTCGCGCGGAATTTTGATGAAGCATTCATTCAAGCTCAGGTTGTGGCGAATCGAGTTCTGCCAGCCCTTCTTGTTCTTCTCAAAATACGGAAATCGTTGGGTAATGTAATTGTAGATTTCACTCAGCGTCGCACGCTTGTTGGGCGCGTTCTGGAAGAAGAAAGATCGTCAAACTTGAAAGGAATGTCGTTCAGTATCAAAAACCGATTAATCTCAACGTCATCGCTCTAGAGATTTTCATATTTTCCGCTTCACTTCATTCACTAAATCATCAAAATATTTTAATCTCCTTGTATCTGTCATTTATCATCGCACATCTTCAGCTTGAATCATGCCGCAGGCTTAAGCGGCACATCCGATGTTAATTGAGACGATTTTTCGACTTTCCCTGTGCTTTCAACGTTCACAGGAATTTACGGAAAATGAGATTCTCGCTTAAGTGATTACTCATGTTACAGTCGGTACGGGGAACAGTGGACATATTTTTCATGAACTTTCGTTGGGGTTGGTGTGGAAGTGATGTGATGAAAGAGATTTTAGAATGTGGGATGATTGAAAGCGACGTCAATACTTGAATCAGCTAGCAAATAAGCTTGAAATTTATTCTAAGTGACGTTTGTCATGAACTGACCCCCCATTGACCTTTGCAAAATGTGGAGAATTCACAAAAATTTTACTCTCATGACTTCATCACTACACGAACCCATCCTTTCACTCACAGCGAACGTAAAAGAAAAGAAAAACGTTTTCCTGCTTCACGCTCTATCCAACACCAACGACTCGATTAATCGTGAAAACGAGAAAATTAAACAGCAACAATAAATTGTCATTCTTAAAATTCGTGCGACAGATGGATTAAGCAACATGTTGCTAATTAATAGACGCAATTGAAGACTTTCCGACGATCTTAATTCAAAGTGGAAAATGATCCTGCGAGATTAAAGTTATCGCCCGGTCGTATAATCTTAAGACTACTTACGGCAATCGCCATTGCTGTGAGAAGAAGAGAAATGAGAGAGCAGTTAATTAGCGTGAATTAATTGCTTCGTAATTAGTCACTAGGAACGGGTAAACGATACCTATGAGGGCCACGTAGCTGTACGGCGGCTTATTGTTGCCGCCTCTCTCCGAGTTGGTCGTTGACGCGGTCGATGAGCTAGATCGGGAGATGCAAAGAGTGAAACTTGACGACTTTTCCTGAGAAAATCTAGTAAAATGATATCCACCTGGTGGCAGCCGATCCCGCGTTCTGGCGATCCTCGATCATCAAGTTGCTGGTCTCATTTGACACCTCTTCAATCTTCAATGCAACCGAGTTCGACGAAGACGCGTTCGACACGGCGATACTGCTGATGCTGTTGTTGTTGTGATTGTACTTGTCGGTGTCTCGGTCGAGAACCGATGATGGAATGATTACAGATGACTTCAAGCCGTCGTCGTACGATGACGGCACTGGAGAAGGAAGGAAAGTTTGTGTAAAAAGTGATTAAAAGTTTGAATTGACAAATTGTTGAATGTTTGAAAAGTAAACGAGAAGCCTTATAGTCAAATTAATTTCAATACTAAAATTGTCAAGGATCAATTCCTAAAAAAATACGTTGCACGCTATACAAAATATTCTTTTTGGAAAATTCAACAAAATGTTCGCGTAATTTGATTCATCCGCTCAAATCTTGACCTCAACACACGCGAGATAAGCAAACTCAAAATCTTATCGCGCTGAGATGAATGTTGTGGAACTGATTTTCAAACATTTGTAAGATTTTTGTTTCAGCAACGAAAAAACGTTAGTATTCAAAGCAAGAAGAGCGAAAAATTCTTTTCTTTCAATATTTACAAACAACAAAATGTTTTTATATTCAGCGAAATTGAATTTCAGAGGCTCGAGCGCGCGACCACAACGACGCGGGCATCAGAATCAGCTTTCAAGGTAGATGTCAATTTTTAATTAAATTTCTAAACGATCATGATGTGGACACTCGGAGCCATCGAATGACGTCAAAAGTCTTCGTTTTCTGCTGATGAATCGTAAAATTAGTGAAAACCCGAAACTCTTGCTCTAAAATCCGCCGAAAGTGCTGATCAGACACAATTTCGATGACACCTTTAAGTGGACATTGAAATCGGAACAAATTTCAATAATTGGGAACGCGATCGTGCTCGACACTCGTGCAAACTGATGTCAGCACTTCCAAGAACGCAAGCAAACTCAGCCGAAGCGTTTCTTCAGACATCGTGACGACGTCTCGATAGCAACAGCATCAGCTTCAATGTCTTCGTCGATTCAAATAAACAATCAAACGGTCCACAGTCTCGTGAAATTCAACACTTCAAACTTGCGAGACATTCTTATCTCGGTTTTGCCTCTGACTTGGAGTGTGCAGTGCGATTTCTTACCCATGTTGATGACGTTCGATGAAAAATTGTCGTGCTTCAGCCTTGTCGTCATGTTCAGAAAGTTCTGGAAGAAGTAGAAAGGGATTGAGTTTGATTTTGCGGTTTCGTTTAATTTTAGTTTTTTCCAAAGTTAATTAATCGAAAAATTAGTTTACATTGTGTGAAAGTAACTTTCGTTGGAAGGTTCGAATCCTTGATTAGTTATGATTCGTGTATGTCCTTATTCACAATTTTTTCAAAAGATTATCTTGGAAGTCGCATAAAAATCATGAAATTGCGGTGAAATTTTCTCGTCCAACTTTTTCTCGCTTTTCATTCTTCGCAAAACATAAATCAGCACCATTAATCAGCGCGAATTTTCATCGTCACTCAAAATGTGAGAAGAAATAAAAAAAATCATCGCCAGTTATTAAAAAAATTAGCGTTAAGCGTCGTAAATATCCGTAACCACTTGCTACGATCGTTTTATTAAAATGTGTTGAACGTTTGGATCTTTCAACGACTTTGTTCTAGATTTCCGTGCATTTGGCATGGTGGCCTGTTTCATTGGAATGTTTCATTGTTTCAATCAGAATCGAATTTAGTCGAAATCGTTCAAGAGGTGGTTTGAAAAATTAAGAGAAAACTTCAGTAACAAAGATTCTGTAAATTAGATGGTTCGAATCCTACTCAAATTGTAATTGTACCAGTCCAAAGTTTTTTAGCTTGTATTTTTAATTTTAAACATTTCACGACCTCGATTAACGTTTGACTGAAACTTAAGATCTCTCTTTTTATGAGTCACAAAATGTCTTTGATATAATTCTTGAATTGCAGTCATAAGGAAAGAACCCAGAAAGAACTGAATTTGAGTGCGGAATTTTATTCCTAACTAAGTAATTAGAACTGTAGAAAATTAATTGCTTCTCAATTATATTAAATCAGTATTATATTAAATATTGATCAAGCGCAGTTTTGTGATTCATGTGCAACTGCTCTCGCGATTAAATCAAAGACGATCTTATCGCCATTATTGCGCCTTGACCAGCTGACACAGTTCCTTGTTTGATAGCGAAGACTTTTCAATGATTTTTACGTCGAATGAAATTCCTAAAAATCACATAAAGTTGAAGTTTGGCTAAAAATAGTGTCTCCGAGAGATAAAACCGTCCACCAACGCCAAAAGGTGATTCACTTGATACTTCTTTTGTCTTCACGAAAATTGTGTGAGCGAGGCGAGACAATAATTGAAAATATTTTCATTCCGACAGAATGAAAATGCAAAATAAACCGCGTGATATGAATGTTGAGAAATTTTTCTCGCAACTTAATTATTTGACAGTCTTGTGAGTGCGAACAAGTGATCTCAAGTACCAACTCAATTTATCTAGCAAGAAATCCACATTTTTTCCATCAAATTTGTGAACACCGACGCCACCAGCTGCGATCGTGTGCGATTTATGTTATCTCATAATTTCCCTCAATTAAACAAATCATCGACGCTGTTAGAAAATCTGGGGGAAATTTTTTGTCAAATAAATTACAGGCAAAGGGGTTTGCGCTTAATCCTCCAGTGGCTCATAAAATGTAAGTCGTTTAGCGAACATCACCAGCTAATGACTCAAAACTATTTAAAGATAGTGTGGAATTGGTGGTGCAAGTCAGCTGTTGGAGATGTTTTTGATTTGTCAGAGTTTTTCTTTTGGATTTTAGAATTTTATTCCTGGATCAAAGAAGATTTCAAAGAATTTTGATAGTTTCATTTGATTTGAAGGGCAATTTGTTGATTAAATAATGCTTTTAGTCACGTTTATTCAAAAGTGGTAATGACAAAAAATGTTGGAAAGGATTCACGTCGACTAAGAACAAGTTACAACGACAAGTTTTTACGGATTAACAACTTGTCGTTTTTCTAAATCTTGCAAACTTTTTCGAAAAACTAACAGTTTTTCAATTTTGTGTACGAAAACTTAAAGTTATTAACTTTTCTGCGAAATATTCTTACCATTGGCCATTTAGGATCCGAATACGTTGCGTGACTTTCGGGAAGAGTCATAACATAAACTGTTCACTTTTCTACACTCCCAACTTCTTTTTAAAGCTCCTTTAAGCTAAATTTTCTTTCACTTCAAAGTCCGTCGGTGATCACGATTGCACCACTACACGATGTCACTTCTGCCCGGTAATCAAACGCTGATCAAATTCCACTGTAAAAATGTCTTCTTCAGCAGTTAAAAGAAACTTGCGGACGGAAATTCAAAGTTATCGGCAATATCCGCTTACAGCAGTCACACTTCAGGCTAATGATCAGCGGTTTTCCTTTCGATTTTCTCCTTGCACGAGACTAAAATCACAAGCTGTACATGTTTTGAAAAGTTCTTGTCACAATAATTAGTGGAAATTAATTCTCCGAGTGTTCCACGAACAAGTTTAGTTAATTCCTTTCAGCCCGCGTAACAAAACATCAACATCAGAGCGCAATTTTGATTTCTTGCTCGATCGCCTTTTTCTTACACAAAAATGTTTACAAATAATTCTAGCATGTTTACTAAATAATTAATTTTATTACTTTTAAAACTGCTGCTTGTTTTTCTTTCAGAAATCTCTTTGAACTGGTTTGTAGCTATTGATCCGACGCACCGCAAGAAATAATCTCGTTTTTTTCACGAACGCCTCGCCGGATGAGTAAAGATACTAAAAACTTTGATTCGCCTATTATCAATCGAGCGCGCGATTGTGCCAGCTTTCCGATTAATCTCAGTCGCAACTTCTTAGTGTAAAATTATTTTTCGGGAGCTTCGTGTTTACTATTTGTTGCCCGAACGATAACTGACTTGCGACTCGAATACAAAAATATAAATATCACATTAAAAATATATTTCTTCGCTCTCTTCGTTCTGAAATTGAAGACGGGAGTGAATGAAGCTACGATCAAGTGACTGTGCGCTGCTACATTCAATCAACGACGTCGTCGAGGGTGGAACTTGCTTGGTTGTGCAATTTCAAAGCTAAAGTGGAGAAGCAAAGTTGATTTTCCATGTGTTCACTCGGCACATACAACTGCAAACATTTTCTTTTAATTACTTTACGATTTGCAATGTGCACTCCATTAAAATTTTATGAGAAGGGCGAGAGAGAAGCAAATCGTGGAGAAGAAATCTGCGATTTTTTGAAGGAACGTATTGTTGAGATGATTATTTATCAGACAATTCACCATTTTGGATAAAAAAAACGTTGATTTGAAACGCTGATAAGAAAAACAGTAGCTGATTTCAATATGAATTGCAGGATTTGATTGATTGATTGATTCAACCTGTAAGTTGGTGCCATTAACAAGTTCTTGTCTTCACCCTACGGCCACCAATGAAGGTACCGTTATAGAGACTTCGTGGACAAGTCTCCGCCCGCGTGTCCTCGATACCCTCTAAAGCTCTGGTCTTTAATGTGAATTGCAGGGTTCGAACCTTTAAAACTTAGCTTTAATATTGAAGAACTTGACATTGCATAACTTGCGTTGGAATTTCTGCTTTGCGGAAGACGCTTAAACGCTTTCAAGAAGCTTATCAAAATATTGTTGCGCACCTAGCGCTGTTTTGTTAAACATTTTTGCGAAATATTTTGAAAATAATTTCCAATTAATGTCAGGCAATTAAGGCGAAAATAAACCGCTTAAGCGTCTTTTCTGGGTGGCTTTTAATTCCAGCTGATGCATGTTGCGCAAAAAAATTGCTTCCATCGGCAAAAGATTTCGTGAAATAATTTGCATTTTATGCCTTCTACTCTGACCGCGCTAACTTCAAGAAATCTCGGCAAAAATGCGTTTCGACTTTCAGCTTTTTTTTCGTGAATCTTTTGAGTCGAAATTGTGGAAATCGTGCAAAGATCACGTACGACGACTGCGGTTTCATAATAGATTGCAGTTCTTGTTTCAGCGCTTTGGTGGATGGAATTCATTTGAAATATCAATCTTTTGGGGGTGTTTGTTAGGTTGATCATGTGAAGAATAGTGAGTTAAGGTTTAAACAATAATTTTGCATGAAGCAATGTATGAAATTGTTTATTGAAGACCTAAACTGACTGCTTTTTGATATATGTAAAATTCCACAAAGATTATTCGTCAACTTGACATCACTTATGATCGACCCCTGAAGTATAAAAATGATATTTTAAATCTCTAAATATGTTGAAGCTTCCCGACAACAAAGAAATCTTCGCTGGAAAAATGTCGGTGTTCGAGTTTTGCACAGGTTTACTGATAGCTCCGCCCCGACATCGTTTATCTCCGAAATGAAAAATGGAAATGTCGAGATTCGTGAAATATTTTGCAAACAGCAATGAAAATATTCGTTGACAACCTGAAGTCAATAAGAATTAATTTGAGATTTCCGCACTTAACCCCTGTACCGAGTGTTCAACACTCGAAGCTCCGCCCATCGAGAGAAAATTTTCTTCCACATTTCTCATCACTGAGTTAGACGGAAAATGTGAGTAGGGTGATACATCAAGATGTAATTGATACACATGTAAACAGATTTTGAAAATATTTTCTGGCTAATTAAGCACGTGCCGTTGTTTCTTGTACTGCTTACTCGAAATTATGACGTTTTCATTACACCTGGAAGCGAGAAATCCAACTCCGTCGCTTCGCTTCATTAAAATTCCATTCGATTCCCACTGACGATACCGAGTGCGACCCCTTTCTGACCTGTACTCACTCTTTCAGCGATAAGAAACTGCGCGATCGTGCACAATCAATCGAGAAGCGAATAAAAAATGTTTTTAAACAGACTAATGAATGATTACAAACATTTCTATCGGAGATGATTTGAAAATAATTGAATATTTATAAAACAACTTAAAATTGAAATCATTAATGTCAACTGGGATAGAGACTGGGATTAGTGTTGGCGTCAGGGCGTTGAAGAAAAGACAAATTTGTGGATATTGTTAAATTTCTATTTTAAGATAAATATTGTGATTAAATCAACCTGGAAACCAAAAAATCAACAAGAATGGATCAAAACATCGACTTAACTCGCTTCACAACAATTCCATGTTTATGAACTCAATTCATTGCTAATCGATGCTTTCATTTGACTTTAACTGTTCAGCTGCATCGAATTTCACAGTAAAACAGTCGTTAGCGGGTGATTCAGTGGCTGCCAATTGTTCCAAGTTATTTAAGAAATTGAGATCACTGCTGCAGTCACCGATGCAGCTTCCGCTGACGTGGAATTCCAGTTTGATTACTGAAAAGATATTGTTGAACAGCGTCGGGTTTCAGAAAGCAAAGAAAGTTTGTTTATTCGAGTTGCATTAATTATTCCAGTAGCAAATTTTCGGCTGCTGCAATCAAGTCATAACAATATTAACAAAAAGAAGCTGAAGACAAAACTTTGCTTTAATCACTATGAATTATCTGGTTCAGCTGCAGTCAAAAATGCAATTCGAAGACTTTAATCTTGCTGCAGTAAAAGCAGTTTTTATCAAGTTCACAGTCAAAGTTCTTCAACAAGTATTGTAAAAGCAATGCAAAGTCGTGTGTTTCTCGTCCACATCATCGTATTTGTTTTTCGTTATTGTTGAGTTGCAAATAACTTCGCTGGTGCTGAACAAAATTGAATTTCGGCAGTAAGTTCCTTGCGTGAACTTTTCCTTGTCACATTTCATGACCACGCTTGAGATTTTCTCGTTGTCAAGGTTTATAACTGTTGGACTTGCACATTCGACTATGATTTGACCTTCATCGCAAGCGTAGATCCTTCCATCAAGCTTTATTTCGATTCTGAGATGTTGAAATTGATTGCAGATCAGCAACGCCATGTGTTCTTCGATCTTGATCGGAAGTAAAGATGCCAACTCGAAAACTGTGGATGCGTCTGTAAATTTCACTTATTTCATCAAGTTTTGGTAAAGAAGGGTAAAGAAAACTGTTTTTACCGTAAGGAGAAGCGATTTTCGCCTTTTCTTGGACTTTCGTTTGTGATGCATCAAATCCAAGTCCAAACAATATTCCCTTAGATGACAGTGAAATGTTTCTGCATTTTGTGTCAAGTTTTTCTTCAATGTGTTCTCGAAAACTTTTAAACTGATTTTTCCAGAAGTGCTTGACTCGACTTGTGCGAATTTTAGTCTCAGCCTTGCGTTCTTTCAAAAACTGTTGCTTCAACTTTTCACGCTCACTTGATTCTAAGGTGGAAATTGAGAAGTTATTAATTGATTTTTCATCTTATTCATCAAACGGCCTTGGTTTTTTGATGTTGGATTTTTAAAAACTTTGTTTGTGTTTTGATTCCCAACTAAATCGAAAAGTTTAGAATACAAACTAGGCGCTTTACCTTCGCTATGAACCAAAGAACACAGATTTAAATTTAATACAAGGAGCAAAATTATTTTGAACTTCATTTTCAACCAATTTTACGTTCACTTCCTTCGTTTTAAGCTCTCAATTTTAAACTGAATTGATTAAAAACAAAAAACGAGAGAAAATATTGAATACATTCTCAAATTTAGAGAAGTGCAGGCTGAATCTTGCATTTAATGCGTGAATCTTATGAACTCAAAAGAATTTTAAACGTTTTGCAACAAAGTAAAACACTTTCGTTTAAACAAGACTCGAGAATCATAAAAATCCTTGAAAACTCAATTTTCCCTGCGTTTCACTTGTTACACAGCAGCGCTCAATAATTTTTCCAATTTTCACGACGACATCGTTGATCGTCAACCCGCTACGCTCGAAATAATTTATGTCATGTCAAATGAAATTTATTGAATTTTAATAGTGCCAGAAAGCAACAACGGCATTTAACAAAATTATGGAAAAATAAATTCAGCTGTAAATCACGGAGAATTAATCATCACGAGTGTCATAAGTTTTACGAGCGTTTCGCTTATCATCAATTTCATAAAAATCATATTTTCGCTTCTCTCGCACCACATAAACCTCGCTCGCAGACCTGAAAACAATGTTTGTTAATCCACGCCGATCTTCTTTATAAATAAACACGAAATGAAAGAAGTTTCTCAACTTTGAGTTTTATTGCCTCGTAAAGTTTGTTGCAACAAAGTTAAATTTGTTGTTAGAGGTGGAAAAAAGTCTTCCGACTTGGAAGAAAATTTCATTCATCAGGTGGTTCACTCGAAAAGCTGTGAAATTTAATAATTAATATTTATCTTGCTTACTAAGTTGACCCGCTTCAACGACTTTCGTTGAATAAATAAATAAGGAATTACATTTTAATTGCGCCGTTAAATCATTTGACTAATGATCGACGATCCAAAGGGGTTGGAAACCGAAGAAAAATCGTAGAAAAATCTCCAGAGAGACGTTTAGACATGAACATGTCTTTTCTCCAACTTAACTAGTTGTACCAATTTTTCATTTTTATGAAGAAGCCATTATTTCGAGTGTAATTTATTTTAGGAAAGTTTTCATCGTGAAAAGCGAATGAGAAAGAAATCGAGATGAATGTCAGACCAATTCAGCTGTTTAAAATATATTTCGGAAGCGACACACACCAAGCGCGGCGCATATCGAGTATGTTTTAGTTAAATCAAGACGGGGAACCTTGCTTGCGACACTTTTTATTATTATTCATCACTTTAAATCGAATAAAACTTGAAGTCGGGCTACATTTCTCTCCAATCTGCTGAAGACGAACTAAATTTTAAATATCAAATCTCGCGAGATTCATTTTTGAAGCAGGAAGCCAACAACCAGTTTTCTGCACACTACAAAGTGTTTTTTAATGTTCTGACAAGGCGATTGCTGTCAATTTGTGTTGGGGAAACTGTTTTATTTGATGCTATTTTGGATTTTAATGTCGTTGGCTCCGAGAAGCGGTGAAATAAATCACAAACGTGAAGGTGATGCTGAAAATGCGTCCAGAACTGCGATGATAACCTCTGCGCATGATTAGACGTGTCAAAATTTCACAAGTGTAAGTTTCACGTTGGAATAACACAGACTTTAGTTGAAGGTTTGAACAAGTTGGGTTTAAAGGTGAAGTTTATAATAGTTTTTAGAACTTTAAATTCAGTGTTTTTTATTTGAAATAACAGTCAACAAGTCTTAAAAACATTCATGGACAATCAAAAATCCATTTAAACCTAACAACCACTCGAGTGCACTCGATAAGTACTTTTTTACCTTTGTTACTAATTAAGGACGTTTGAGATCACTTCTTTATCAGAAATAGATTCTTGAACCTTGTTCTTATCACACTTCAATTTATGAACTTCAAAACGGCTTCATTTCTCATCACACAATCTGATTCTTCTTCACCATCTCATTAAGTAAACACCGATTAATTTTTTACGTCTAAATAAACACGGCGGGCTGTTAATTTCTCCCCTGGCATTCGGCCACTGCCGTTCGGGTTTATGGTCAAACAGGTGTCAAAGGACGGAAAGCGGCGAGTTTAGAATTGTTTTGTAAATAGGAAGCTTAATTTCATTGTTAAACTTTTTATGTTCGAAGATTCCAATCGACGGTGATTTACACTTCGGAGTTTGCCACCTTTAATTTTTTCTTATATACTCAACTCGGGTGTTTACAAATAAGTCGAGCATGTTTAGTAAACAGTTGTTTTTATTATGGCAATAATAGTCTGAAGATGAGTTTGATGAGAGTTTCATGCAAGTCAATTGCAGGAGATAACTTTTAATGTTTACTTAAACCGAAGAAAGCGTTAATAGCGATATAAAGTTGATTTAAACATTGGATTTGCGGGGGTTCATGAAGATTATTCGCTGTCACTCGATGAATCTTCAGTGGAGGCTTTGCTAGGCAAGCCTGTGCCAGAGTAGAAGGGTTGAATCGACTTTTTATTAAGCTGAGCAGCCGAGATGTCATCGCAAGAGTACGATTTTACGATTATTTGTGGTGAAACTTCGTTCCCGCAATTCTCGTTCAACTGACTCAAGCTAAACTGCTGCGACTGGTACCTTGGGTAGCAATTGCACAGCTTCAGATTCGATGGATCCAGAAACTTGTTGAAGTGTTTCATTTTCACTGTCTGTAGCACTCTCGTGTCTTTCAGATCTTGGTAAGAAATTCTTCCATTGCAAGTCGCGCATGTCTTGGGCGAGTAAATTTTCTCGATGCAGTCGGGGCATATCGAACACCGACGATCGTCACGACGCAATAACAGATTTTTGCATCTTTCACACTCAAGCTGGTTTATGAGCAGAGACGTTTTAATTTTGTCGCTGTAAATAGATTGCGCAGAGTCGCAGAAGCACGAGTTCATGCTCGTCAACGAGTTTTCGTTCAGAGATTGTAGAACAGATCTGAAAAAACAGATCTTTTTATCAAGACAAGTTGATGAAGAATGCAAGTCAAATACAAACCTTTTAACAGAATAAGAGTCATCGAAACTTTCGTCGATAGATTCAGCAGATCTAGTTGCTGCAAGATGTTCGTCAGAGTTGAAAAGGATCCAGGACTTTCGGAATTTACTTTCGTTTGACCAAATATGTCGCGTAGCTCGGGCTGAAAATTAGAGAACAGATTTAATAAGATTTAATCAACAACTCAAGCTACTTTCTTTAAATGTTCAACTTACAATCACTATTAGAGTTGTTGTTCTCAAATGTCGAACTGCAGGGCATGCTGAAACAAAATTGGTTAATTAATATGAGAATTTATAAGAAAACATTGTTAATCCAAACCTCTGTGCGCCAAAGAAAGAAGTAGTAACGGAATTTGTATTCACTAAACTCGCGGTCGTCTTGATTTCTTTGCTTTTTGGCCTGACTGACGTTTCACGCGTTTCTGTAATGTCTGCAAACGGGAATCTAATGATAGATTATGACGCATTGTCAATCGAAGATTGTCTTATGAACTGACTTACCTAGCAAGTGGAGAGATGACAGGTAAGCTTCGGATCTCGCGTTGTGGTAAGGCGTTGGAGACGCAGCAGTTGAGCTGACTGAAGCAATTTCGCCTTCTTCGAGTGACAATAGTCCACTTTGATAAGATACTGCTGGATCGGAACGTCTGAAAATGAATAAAACGATAAAGATTTAAAAAGTTTTGAAGCTAGTAAAGTACAAACCTTGGTCGTTGAAGGCGGCTTCGTCTTCCAGAACGTCTATTGCTCTTGATTTTGTTGATTTGATCATCCATGCCAACTTTTATGACCTCGTCGTACGTTGGTGGTGCTTCATAAGTCGGTGGAGGTTCAGAAGTTTCGTCTTGACGCAAGTTGTTGCTTGAATCTGACAGAAATTCTTGTTATTAAAATCTTCTTCTTTTTAACTTTTTTACTTTACCTAACAATTGACTTATAGTGTGAAGTTGATTCTGAAATTCTTCGCGTTCTCTGCTTCTATTTCCATTCCGGTAAAGTGTCAAAATCAAGCACGAAATCACAAACAAAAGTGACATAGAACTGACCACGAAAGCCAGTGTCGTCGTCTTCAAGTCTGGGAATCGATCGATTTTTGGGAAATAATAGTTCGGAGTATGTGAATACCAGCGCCGGTCGATGATGCTGTTCGCCCACTCAGTTGGACACTTTTCTGGTTCATCAGAGTTATCACCGCACTGATTGAAGCCATCGCACCGCAGCATTATGGGGATGCACCGCTGATTATCGCATAAAAATTCTCCGCCGATGTAGCATTCTGTTGAAAACACGATAAGCAATGTTTAGCAAGTGTATTTAGAATTAGAATTTACTTGAATAACTAAACGCAGTGTAGACGATCGCAATCCGAGATGCACTGTTGAACTTGCCCCTCAATCGAACATAAAAACCAGAAGTTATCGGAATCACTAGATTACGTGACGAGACCGACTTCACAGCTGATGACTCAAGTTTCTCCAGCACCGGGCGATCGGACGTCGTTCCTTGCAAAACTGTTATCTCCGACTGCGACTCCATTTTCTCAAAAGTCTCGACTTTGAGCAAAATATGAGTTTTCAAGTGCATGTATCCAAGTGGCGGGCGAATAATCCAAATGCAGTCGTAAATCAACGGATCAGTTTCGTTTTCGGCCGTGTTTAGCATGTTCATCATCGTGATTGCGCCACCAACGGACTCAACTAAGCCACCGCAGCCGTTTCTGACTTTCAGTTCAGGATCTCGCGATTTTTCGGAGGTTAAGAAGGTGACAATCGCTTTGTATCCAAGGTCAGCAACACCGTTTGCGTAGAATCGGATCATCAAACTGTCAAAACCATTCAGTAAACCGTGAAAATCTTGAGAACATTTGAAATTTTTACCTTGGACCTGTAGTGATCAAAATTGGTGGCCTGAACTTAGCACCGGTGATGAACAGTCTTTCACCATCAGAATCAAAGAATTCCATCGACGACGATCTTGCAAGCTGGAAGTCACTAAACACCACGTAGATTCGACAGTTTTCAACATCGCAAGTGACGACTTGTTCCAAGCTGTGATCGCGCGGGTATGGCGACGGGAAGAACGGCGACGAGATGACTGCGGTTCCATTTTCTTTCAATGCGATGATTTCCCGGTTGCCTTTGTAACGTCACAGATTAGTTTCAAGTCAATTAATCGAAGGATCAAACTCACGTTCAACTGAATACTCAAGCTGGAAAGCGTCGGTGTAGTTGTTCCAGTACACAAACTTAATTTGCAGCGATCGACTTTTCGTTTGATATTCAGTAAGTCTTCCACAATTATACACCAAATTATTCTTTTGGTCATAAGGTGGCTCTCCTATTATTATGTGATCACATCGACATGCGTCACCGCCACTCATCGGATACTCGCAGTTCGATGGAAAGTTTGTGTAATTGAATTTGACTTTGATGACGCATGATGGACATGTCACAAGCTCCAGCGTACACTGCAACGTCAGTGATTGATTTAATTTCTTGGATACTTCCTGCAAATACTGCAAATACAAGTGTGAAATGATTAAAATTGATCCTTCTGAGCTGTCAAGCATGTTGAGGCATGTGGAAGCAATTTACAAAAGACTTGAATTTAAGCAGTTTTGAACGATCAATGAAAACAAAAGAAAAACGTCGATGACTTTAATCCAATTAGCTTACAGTAGGAGCTGAAATGTTGCTGGCTGAAAGTATTCCAGTATCGCCGAGTTCCATGTACTTTCGGTGACCGTTGTGGAAACCACAGACTTGGGTTTCACGAAAAGTTCTCTGATAAGAAAATCCGTTCACTAAATTGATCGCGGTTATAACCAGCACAAACTTTATCGAACTTTCCATAATTTAATTCAATTTTCTTCACTTTTTCTTGACGTTCTCCTTTTTGCTTGTTTGTTCTTGAAAGGTTGATGGAAAACTGAATGCGAAAACTCGATGGAAAATAAGAGCTTAAAGAATCCTTACAAGTCGAGTGAATAGGAAGACAATTGCAATTGTGCTTAGTGGATTAAAAATGTCTGGCAATAGCAATTCTGCTTGTAAAACTGTTGAACTTGAAGTAAAAAGGATTTTGCAAAGCATTGACAGTCATCTTTCTATGATTGTGATTGCATGGCATTAGGTTTTGAAAAATTTAAAAGCCTTTAAAACGTGGCGTAGCTTATGATGGCATTGCTCAATCTTTCTTCAACATTTTTTAGAAGAATTGGAATAAAACAAATGATTCCAAATTAAAGTGATCGATAAGAAATTTCAAACAATAAAGAATGCGACACGAACTTAAGTCACATTTGCGAAAGCTTGTTACAAACGTTTGGACATCAATTGTGTCTACACATCACACGTTCAAGCGTAACGACTTGTCTATCAATACAAAACTGATCTTTCATACCACGATATTCCCCTCAAACGACGTAATCCAAGTTAACAAACCTCAAAGTATCCACCTTCCTGTGGTTCCCATGCTTATACTTCACCTTGCGAACTTGACTTCTTATCAAGCCACACACACAACTAGTTCACGACGATTCGAAATTTCTTTTCATTACGTGACTCAATTGTTCAATAGCCAGTTTATTACCTGTTTAATACTTTTTACAACTTCTGATCGGCAGGCAGCTTTAGAAATGGGTTAATGACTCGGACTTGGCACTTGATATTCGTTCTTGTTCCCAATAACGCCGAAACTTATTAACGATTCATCAGCGCGACGTGAAGTACGCTTCGAACCACCTTCGTCTTTCATTTCACTTTCTCGATCGGCTGATTCAATCGCCTTCCGTTTGTGCAGTGGGACGGTTCTGTTTTAAGCGCGGTAACCGAAAAGAATAAAATCACAAGCGAGAATGAAAAAATTTTTGATTCTACAAGTCATCGCTTTGATTGGATCATGTTCCTGGTAAGCAATAATCGACGTGAAAGTGAACAGAATTTAAACTTTTTGTTTGAACTTCACAGCTTTTTGGACGACCAGGGCTGGAAATGTCGAAATGACGTCGATTGCTTGCCCAGAAAAGGAATTGAAGCTGACGTCGTCTACGAGAACCAAAATATCTGCCGACTTCTGTGTGGCAAGTACGGTGGGCTGTGGCCAAAGCCGACAGTGCAGTGCAACCTTGGGAAATCGATTATCGACGTCAACACGGAGTTGATTCGGTAAACATAGTGAATAATTAAAGTTTCACTTGACAAAATTTGATTTTTTCCCATCAGATTTGAGTTCCCCGAGTACGACGAAGAAGTGCGTGACTACTTGGACCAGATCACGTTCCTATTTCTGAAAAACTTGAACGAAGAATGTGGCAGCGAGTGCAACCTGCCGTCAGAACACGAAATGTTTGTTCGCATAAAAATCCACTCCGCGAGTCTCAAACTCAACTCGGAGACGAACGAGGCTTATCAAATGAACATCGACTCGAGTGTCACAAGCGTCTGGGTACAAATTTCGTCAGAATCAGTTTTCGGAGCTCGACACGCTTTAGAAACATTGAGCCAATTAATGGTCAAGAGGGTTGATAAGATGAACCGCAGCGGCCTCGTCATCGTTTCGAGCGCCAAGGTGTCTGATAAGCCGGTTTATCAACACCGCGGGCTGCTTCTCGACACTGCACGGCATTTCATTCCGATTCCGACGATTTTGCGTATTTTTGACGGCATGTCGTCGACGAAACTGAATGTTTTCCACTGGCACATCACGGATTCACAAAGTTTCCCAATGGAATCGCAGCGCTTGCCGCAAATGAACAGCTACGGTGCTTTCTCGAGAGAAAAAGTTTATCACACCGCTGAGATCGAAGCCGTAATCAAGTACGCGAAATACCGCGGGATCCGAGTCATCATCGAGCTCGACGCACCGGCACATGCTGGCCACGGCTTCGACTGGGGTCCGGCTTTCAATTTAGGCAACCTCGCAGTCTGTGTCGACAATCAACCATGGAGAAAGTCGTGCATACAACCGAACTGCGGTCAACTGAACCCAGCAAACTCAAACCTCTACTCCGTTCTCAAAGCTTTGTACTCAGACATCCGTGACTTCAAGTTGGAAGAAGAATTTCTGCATTTGGGCGGCGACGAAGTGTTCATGGCGTGCTGGAATTCGACAGCTGAAATCACCGACTACATGAAAATGAGGAATTACAATCAAGACACGCACGGTTTTCTCCAACTTTGGTCGGAATTCCAAAGCAAAGCTTTAAAGACTTGGGACGAAGTCAGTGGTGATCGGAACGATTCAATCATCTTGTGGTCGAGTATACTGACGGCGCCTGAGAATATTGAAGAATTTCTGTCCAAAGATCGGTACATCATTCAGACTTGGTTGCCAGACACCGCTGAAGCACCAAAAGAACTGCTTAAGAAAGGCTATCGGATCATCATGTCGACTAAGAACGCTTGGTATTTCGACCACGGCTTCTGGGGCGTCACAAAGTACTACAACTGGAAGACGGCGTATCTCAACAAACTTCCCAAAGATCCGCTAGTTCTCGGTGGAGAAGCTTGTATGTGGACTGAATACTGCGACGAACACTCGATTGAGGTCAAGATTTGGCCGCGCCTCAACTCAGTCGCGGAGCGATTATGGAGTGATCCCAATGAAGACATCAAAACTGTTGAGACGAGATTTAACCGCCAGCGTGAGCGATTGATTGCAAAAGGAATTCCAGTCGATGCGGTTCTACCAGAGTTCTGCACTATGTTCGAGGGCGAGTGTCGCTAGACAGATTCGATTTTCATGACTTTATTCTATCTAAGATTTTTGGTATTTAAAATTCATTGACAAATTCGTTTAAAAATTCTTAAGACAAGTTGCAACGTAGAATTAAGTCGTCTAGCCTGCAGTCTCAAATTGTCTTAAGAGGTTGCTGCTTAAAATCTAATCTTTGGTTGAAAATTTGTGACCAGATAAGTTGCATTTCATTAATACTGACCACTAACGTGAATGTTTTCACACTGAAATCGACTCGATTACTTGCTTTTGCTGCTTTCAGCGGTTTTCCAGTAGATTTTTGGTAACGGACTGTCTGTGAAAGGCCATACGAGTGTCATCAGCCATTTGCGGCCGAAAATTATGTGGAGATTGGGCCAGAGACCAAGGTCGTACGAGCCGTTGTTTTTTTCATGGGTCAGCGAGTTCTTCACCACGAGTTTTCCGTGGTAAACCAGGAGAACTCCTGCGAGTGCTGATCCTATGGCGATCAACATGTAGTAGAGAAGGTGAGTTTCCCTGCCAGTGTTGTTGAACATCATGAACATCGGCAGCGCCATGTTGATTGCAGTCGACCACGTCATGAAAAGTTTGCTGTTGATGACCCAAATGAAGTACGAGTTGTAGAAGAGCGCGTAAGTCGTTCCAATGAAGAAGTAAACGAGGAAAATCAGAAAGTGTCGATGGTTACGAAGTCCAACGCAGTTTGCAGCGAACATGCAGTGATGATCTCGCTTCAGAACGCACACATCACAGGTATCGCAATGCCATGAACGAGGTGGTACGACCAGCTCGCATTTCTCACACAAGTTCCAGTGCTTGGCAGTGGGGTCGGACTTGAATCTCGACCTGGTCATGAGTTCGTCGGAGGTGAAAACAGTTGAATCGATCAGCGTAATGCAGAGCAGATTGCCGATGATGTTGAACACCAGGAACGTTGCACAGATGAGGTTGGCGTAGAATAACCAAGAATCGCCATGGATTGCAGGGAAAATAGTCTAAAAGATAAGAAAAGTTGCACGATTACAGTCATCGATAAGTGAAATTTCAAGCTACGCACCTGAACTTCGTAAAAGAAGATGACAGGAATGCAGAAAAACAGGAACAGCGAGCAGGCAATGTCCTGTTTCGATTTGGGAACCAGCGACTTCCTGATTTTCATGATATTTAAGAAAATGTCTTTGGTTTTTAGCGAAGATTGAGATCACAACAATGAATAATTTAAGAAACTCAACAGCAAACGTGAACCTTACAAGCGGTTGCGATTTTTGAACGCGGAAAATCGTTAAAATTCCAAGAACGGAAAACTTTTTTTTAAACTTTTTATTCAAAATTCATTTTTAATCAATAATTCGGGTAAAAACTCTTTATATCTCAAAGTCATCGGTGTAGTCAAGCTTCAGGTTCGCGATTCGCTTCTCAATAACGGAAATCGCTTCCTTCTTGATCAATCCCTTCTCCTTAATCGCCCGTTCTTCCTTCTCGAACTCTTTTCTTCGCAGAATTTTCACGCTTTTCGGTTCGCCGTCTTCGTCGTCACTGATCAACATCGTCTCAACAGGTTGAGCGGCTTCCTTCTGCTTACGTGCTTCCTGTTTCTGCGAAGCCAACATGGATCCAATGAAGTCCTTAGTCAGCAAACGCATCGGCGGCATAGCGTGTGGCGACAGGTTGATTATCTAAACGAAAAAGAAAATCGATTATAAAAACTGCATTCAAACTGGTGCACTTGACATTTAATGCACAGCGTTGTTTCTTGGAGTGCTTCACATTTGAGACAATAGAATAATGTTTACGTGAGTACGCCGGGATTGTGCAACTTGACACCTTGACACAAATGTGTCATTCAGACTCCGCGTAGAACTTGATTTATTCAATCTCACGAATCTCTCAGTTTTTCGGCCACTTAATTCAATCAAAATCAAAAGTGCAAAGGCTTCATTGCCGATGTTTTCGAAGCTTACATTGATTTTGTTGTTTGAGAAGCAGCAGCAGTTAACCTTTGATTAATATGAAGGGATGTCGCCGGGGGCAGCTTTAATACACGAAAACAAAGCTATTTTCGGCGTTTGTTTGTGCGAACGGAGCCTCCAAGCAGAAATAATGCTTATTGGCTTGCTGAGAACATCGTGACGAGTGCTTTTAAAAGCAAATTAAGGTGAAATCTAGATGTCTGAATTGACCTTCTTAAAGAGAAGCTTCAAATTTATTTCAATTTTAAGCTAATGAACGGTGTTCAAATTCTTTCACTCAATATCCCGAAGTATATCCGAAGATAATTAACAAAAATTCAACTCCTCGTTATTTCAAACCTTTTGCTTTCATCATAAATCATTCAGGACTGTTTTTGAAGACTTGCGTAACAAGAGTTCCAGATTCCCCGCAGTTGTTGAATTAATTGATTTGACATCATTCTGCTGTACTGAAAAAAGTTTTTCCAACTTCCAATATTTGCATTGAGTCAACTGTTCCAAATTCGAAATCTTCGGAAAATCAAGGAGATCGAAAATTTTCCACTGAATTTGGAAATTATTAAATTGATAAGCAGCGTGTGCGGCTTGAGGCGATAAGAACCTTGTATAAATTGGAAGCACAATGCTCGCATCTTCTCATTCAAAATCGGCCCGTCAAGCTATTCGGTTGAAAGCTAAGCAAGTGTCTCGAGTTGAATAAAAGAAAAGTGCGAACGAAAATGAAGCTACTCGGTTTCTTGTTGCTGGTGATTGTGTCACTTGTGCTTTTCAATCATTCCGAAGCTTGGCCGGTCGCGAAAGCAGAAATGATTAACGTAAGTGGAAAATATTGTCGGGGAAAACGTGTGCGACTGAAAAGGGATAATTTGACTCTTGAGAAACAGGACGAGACTAATTGTTGAAAATTTAAAGTTTCAAGGATTTTTGTGACAAATTCAATGTAAATGTATAGAAACAATGACAACTAAAGTGTCAAGTCATCCCGTTCTGAAACGACACCAAACATCAGCTCATAGTCTGTCGCTAAAAATAAGCACATTAGCATTAATCATAACAATTGGTCACTTATCGTGATGTAACTGCCGGTGATGGACCTTCTCACAGACACTTCTCAGTGCCTTGAACCTGAACAATTTAATTTAGAAGAAATTGAAGCAATAACAACTTGATTTTTTTTGCAGGGATTCAAACTCGACAAAATTCCGCAGTTCCATTGCTTGCGCTACTTCAAGCACGACGTGCAGCTTCTAAGGCGCTGTCGCAACATTCGAATGCTTAGAAGACCGCTGGAAGAGCCGCAAGAAGACAACTAAGCCACTCAGCCCACCTCAAACTGCAGAGAGCGATCAGAGACTTAAACTTTTTAATTAACCACTAAAGAGAAACCTTCAAATTATTTTCCCGCTAGATGTTAGTTTTGTTGTTAGCAGTGAAAATGTGCAGTTTGGAATCAAATGTCCGTTTGTAATAAATGTTTGAACAGAAAACTTACGTCTTTGACAGCTCCACTTCCGCTGACTGTGATTCTTTTCGTCATGCCGCTGGAATCCTTCGTTGTCTCGTCGGTTATCTGTTGTGCAATCATCGCGGAGAAAGGCGTGTTGAGGCTGTAGTTGCTCGTGATTTCCATGAAGGGTGCAGTGTTCGCGTAGTCTTCTTCGCCGGGAAGCTGAACTGCGCATACCTCTTGGTTTTGGTTCAAGAACAGCAGCTGTGACGCAGCTTGCCAGTTCACATTAATAGACTGGACCCGCGGGTTCTCGCGTGGCACCCAAATTGCGCCGTACACTTCTGGCATTTTCTTTTGATGATGAATCGTCAAGGCTGGGCTGGGGTGGAACACAAACAATTCGTTGTATCTCGTGAACACCGCCACGAGGTTCGTCAGCGGATCCAAGGTGATGAACTTCGTGTGCACTTTGAACGAGCCGTGGAGTTTCAGCGTCAGCAGATCCCAGATGAGAACTCGGTCGAGGGTGGTGACGATGGCGAGATGCGAAAGTTCTTCGGTGCAGAACACGACATTGCTGACGTGCGTTAAGTTCTTGATTGGCAAAAAGTTTTTCACTTCTGACTCGTGTTGTTTCTCCTTTTGCATTTCCAGCACTTTTTCGTCGATTTTCTGTGTGAGAAGTTTGCGCACTGTCACTGCCTTGCGGTTTCGCTTCGACGATAGCAGATTGTATGTTCTGAACTGCCACTGCAGCTTGTACTTCTCGTGACTTTTGATCTGAAACATCTTCTTGTTGAGGTTTTTGTACAACTGTTGGCACTCGAAAGTGCTTCGTCGCATGAAATCGATGAGTTCCTGCTCCACCCGACTGCTGATCTTGTAGTAGATGTGGAGTTTGTGAAGAATCTGAATCTTTTGATTGAAGCCGAGATCTTGAATGGAGAGAACTCTGTTGAAAATCATTTCCTTTTCGGCCTTGCTGAGCGATTTCGCTTTCACGCTGTCGACAGACTTCTGAGTGAAGTATCGAGACTTCTTCTCTTGCGTCATCTTTTTGACTAGCGACTCGTCGCACGTTTCAGTTATCATCGACCTCATCAAGTCGACGATTTTCCTCCGCTTTTCGAGCGTGTTCTCGGTGACGTGCGAAGGCTTTTTCGCCTGGATTTGAGGAAGTGTGATTACGACGCGGTTGGTCGACCCGTCGTTGCTAGGCGGTGCACTTAACGCACATTTAAGTTTGAAGCTCATCGAGTCCCACACACACAGAACGTTACCAAAGCCGGCGCCGATTAGCGACGAGTCTTGCGAGAAGCCGATTCTGGTGACGGGCAAGTTCTTGTAGCTGAGCTGCTCAATGCACAGCCAAATCAACTTCGCATTCTTCACGTTCTCGGATTGCTCAAGCGACCAGATTTTGATGCAATGGTCGAGCCCAGCGGAAGCGCAAATCAACTCCTTCGTCTCAAGCTGTGATGAAAACTCTAAAGAAATTATTTCCTTTTCGTGTGCCTGCTCGATCTGCGTGTGGAGAGCGTAAGTCTGTTCTTTCACATCAAATTTCCAGAACTTCAAGCGAGAATCCGGTGAGTTGACTCTGTCATTCCAAGATTCAACAGTTGCCATCCACGACATTGAAAATGCGCTGTGCGTAACTTCGGTGCTAAAAATGTTCAGTCGCTTCTGTCTTGGCACGACGTTCCTCATCGAAATGTCTACGTTGAACAACAACTTCATCGTTCGCGTTGAGAAGAACTGCAAGTGACCGATGCGACCGTTCAAAACGAGGTGCTGGTTCCTTGGGTTGATTTGCACACCTGCTGGGAACGGATTCGACAAGCCGAGGTCGTAAGGCGAGGCTCGGGTGAAGTCTTGAATCGATCTGACCAGTTTCATGTTGGAACTCATGAAGTGGATCGCGTTGTCGTCGGTCGAGAGCGTGATTTTGTCACGGTTCCTGTCGACACTGATTTGTTTCACACTTCCAGACAATCGAGGAAGAAAATCCCTTGTGATCGATTTCTCGTTGATCTGCCATTTCACTAAAACACACTCGGCACCGCCCGAGTACAAAATTGTGCCGGATTGCGAGAAAGCCAAGCTCAGGACGATCATGTGGTGCCAATGAAGCTCCGCTTTGATCGGATGCTTGTCGTAGATATTTCGCCACAATATGATTCGACCGGAGAATTCGCCGGTAGCAATCAAATCTTCTTCAGGATGGCACACGACCACATTGATTGGGTGAACGTCGCTGTGAGCGATGAAAGTGTTCGATGTCTTGTCGATGACGTAGAGTGTCGCCTTTTGCACTGCGACGAAGAAGTTGGCACCGCCATCAGCGAGTCTGATTTTTGGCTCAACTTCCTTGATGAATGGAATTTCGTAGCTGCGAACGACCTTTCCTTTGGTCAAGTCAACAAGAACAATCTTCACTATGTCATCTTGATCCTTGTAAGCAACGACTCCGTGCAGTTCACTCTCAATTGAAGTTAGGACGAACCGGAGCACTTTGAATGAAGGTGCCAAGTTGAGTTTCTAAAATGAGAAGACAGTCAGTGAGGCTGGGTTATGGATTTGTTGATGTTAACTCACCAGCTTCTTTGAAATCAGGAACGATTCCAACTTCCATGTGATAACCGAGCCATTTCTTGTGCAAGCAACTAAAGTCTTCTTATGCTCTGGATGTATGGAAAGTCCAATAATCACTCCATCCTTGTTATCGTCGAGGTCTTTGATGCATTCACCAGTCCCAACGCTGTACACGCGGACCTTGTCGTTCCACGCCACGTAAATAATCCTGCAAGACGAGAGTTACAGGTTATGACGGCACAACATGGTAAATTTTGTTTGAAAAGTCTAAAATCACTTTGCCACCGGTTGGCCTCGCTAGAAATTGATGTGAACGACACTTACTCTCCTTTGGGATCAAACACAGGCGCATGTTCAATCAAACTTCCTCCGCAAAGACACTTGATCGGGTGTTCATCTGCTTTCACGCCGTTTTCCTCTGTATCCCGGCGTTCCCTCATGCTTTGATTGTTGTACATGTGATTTACGTCCAAACACATATCCGCATTAAAACTGCACTGATAAACAATTATTTCTCTCGGTTTACTGATTCCTTGCTTCTGTCGTCTGTGTTTACGTTCGACTTCGAGTTGAAAGGTTTTCAATTTCAAATTCTAGAAAACCGTTAAAAATATTTCATGGAAAGCTTTATAAAGTTCAGACATAACTTTTCTGTTTGCGTTTAAGCTTTCCAGACGAAAAAAAACTTTCAATTTCCTGTTTACCGACTCGGTATAATTTCATTAAAATGGAAGATTGATCTAAACACGAAAAATGCATAATTGATGTCGGAAATTCGGCACTTGATGAAATCGATTCCAGATTCTTATCGCCGCTCTATAAATTCCACTGCGAAAGGCGTCGAGCGACAGTCGACTAAGTGTCATCATGGGAATATTTCATGAGTACATGCTTGCGAGCTCGCTCCATGGTGCGAAATATGTGGTAGACAGCGAACATTATTCGCGGTACGAGCGAATCTTTTGGGCTATTTGCATAATCATATCGTGGGTCATGTCGGTGTTTTTGATCAAAGCCTCGCTCGACGCGTTCAACAATAACGCGATTAGTTTCGTGGTGGAGAGTTCATATCGTGATTGGGACACAGACTTCCCCGCCGTCTTTATCTGCGAAAACAAAAACATGGATCGCGTTCAGGAAGCAGCGGACAAGATCTTTGGACTTGACCATGACTTCACCTTGGAAGAGATTTTGAGCGAAATCGTTTACTTCAGAGGCGAGTCTTACCACACGATCCACGAATGCACTGGTGACGATGTTGTTAACGAGAAGTGTCTCTTTGGAAATTACTCTTACTACGCAAACTTCGTTCGCAGCACCTGCGAAAGTTCATTGTCCGAGTGCTCGTTCAATGGGAAGTCATTCGACTGTTGCAAGCATTTCTTGCCAATCGAGACTGAAATCGGCCGTTGCTTCGCTCTGAATTCTGGCCAAACGAAAAAACCACCAAACTACGCTGCGTTGAATCTGAAATCAAACCGCTTCACTGGACCTGGATCGCTGAAAATCAAAGTGCAGACTGAGTCTTTCATGTACACTATCGGGTTTTATGAAGTGCCGAACCTGGTCACACCGAAGACGGACATTCTGCAGATCGACCAGTTCATCCACTACAAGTAAATTTTCTTTCTGACAAGTCAATTTTGTGTAATTTTCTGAGTCGTTTATTACCCGCAGGCGGCAGTTGACGGTGAAAAACGTCGAGAACGATCCTGAGGCACGTGATGTAAGCGTTAAGCAAAGGAATTGCCGTTTTCCGGAAGAAAATTACGTCGAGGTGCACAAACTGTACAGCTTTTCAGCGTGCAGCGTGCAGTGTCGGAAAGACGAGCAGATGAAGCTGTGTGGCTGTAACTCGCACGTCATGCCCAACACAAACGTAAGTTGATCTCCATAAATTAGTCGTTTGAATCGCTAAATTGTGATTTGCATCGCGTCGAATTGATTGACAGGTTAAAAATCACTGCGAAATTGACGGTCTGGTGTGTCTCAACGAACATTATGAAGATTTGTCAATTGTCATCGCGGCATGGAGCAAGGCGAGAAAGCGCAAAGGCATCGTTTGTGATTGCATGCCCAGCTGCAACGAGGTTGACATTCTGGTGGTACACGAAACCCGAGACAACATTTTCGACGCAAACACGGATCCGTTTTCGATAATTGAAGTGTCTCTTGCCAACTTGCCGACCGAGCGCTACAAGCGAAACGTTGTCCGAGGCAAATTGGATCTCGTCGGTAAGACGATCAAATATTTGGTTTTAAATGCTTTATTACCGTCTCAATGTCTCACGACAGTGTCGATCGGAGGCTCCGCTGGGCTATTCGTCGGTGCTTCTCTCCTTTCATTTGTCGAGATATTTTATTACTTCACCATTCGTGTTGGCCTTTTCAATTGCCTCAACGTGTTTAAGAAGAGCCCAAAGCTGGGCGATGTTTTTACAAACCTGCAGCGAAACTAATTCGATCCACTTGCACCACACGACTAGAAGCCAACTAGAAGCGTCATTAAAAATTAATCAATCATGATCGGAAGTCATAAACTGATCTGAAAAACAGGAAAAACGACCTTCACGTGTAAGATTTGTGTGTGCAAACCGTGAATAAAAATAAGATTGCTTGGAGCATCGTCCACTCGCTGCGGCTTTACATGCCCATACACGATCCGAACAATGTTGTGCATCAAAGCACAGTCTCAACTGGTTTTGCTTCATGTTTTTCTTTCCTTCTACCTTTCAACTCGACGCGGGTCTGCAAAGCAAACCCAACCAGCGTGCCGTTTATCAGTTTAGTTTGACTCAAGCCGTCAGCCGATGCAAAGCGCGCAAAAGAGAGAATAGAAAAGAAAAGTAAAGCAAGGCTTGTTGACTCCGGAGTCAGTTTAGCGCTGTTGGTTTAACTCGAAACACATCTCGACGAGCCTAAGAGCAGAAAATAATTGCATTACATAATTTAAATTTAGTGTACACGCACGTAAAAGCAATTTGATGTGATTAATAAAAGCGAAAAGTTTGATCTTTTCTCATAAATTTGTATTACCAGTGCTGTTATCACAGATAAAACAAGAAGAAAGCAAATAAAATATTGTGCACGACCGAAAGCCTTGGAATTTCAAGCAAGAAAGCAAAAATGTAAGATGTGAGATTATTGTTGGAGTGTAATAAAGTATTTCAAAACATTATCGTCTGCGAAATATTGTTCGAGAAACCGAATGAACGGGGAGGTACGATCGATCGCAGGGGAGATTGGGTGTTTCACTGAGCTGGAGTGGATTAGAAAGTGTGCTGATGGCAGTTGAAGAATGCATTTTGTCAAACGAGCGGACATATGACCAGCAGACGGAGCTAATTAACGTTTTAAAGTTTGAGTAAAGTTATTAAGCAAAAGGTTTGATTCCTTATATCGGTAGGACACAGTCGATCGGCAGAAATATTACCCAGGAAATAAACAAAAGAAACCTTCTTAGACTTCTTCACGTTCCTTTCAAGAGTGAATTGTCCCTGGTTTTGTCAGTTGATCAAAATTTGTTAAATTATTCTTTCCGACGATTTTAAATTACTTTTTGTATTTTTTAAATGAGCTTTTAGTATGAAAAGCGCTTATCATCACAACATAAGAGAATGTGAACTTCATCACAAAGTTATACTGAAAATATGTCAAAAATAAGTTCATAGGGCTTTAATATTGTCCTTGCAATTTAATTTTCGTACTCGACGAGATTCTTAGCAGTCTTAATAAGCAAATTGTCTGAGCTGAGCTTGTTGTATAATCAGTGAACGAGTCCATGTTAAACGGAAAAGAGAAAAGAACATGATAATGAAAGGTTCGACTCCTCGTTTGTCTTGAACTTTTAAAAAGTGTAAATGTAATTTCTTTTTATCAACGCGTGAGTAGTTTTACTGCTGATTTTTATTAATTTTTTAACCAATTTATCGCAGTTTCTCAGTAAAAGTTGATCTTTGTACGTACAAATTAATAGTAACATCTGAATGAAGCAGCGCTTGTCACTGGTTATGTTTTGCAAAAAGGTTAATATTTTTATGGGCTCTTCACTAGAATTTCAAAGTTCACAACGTCAAAATGCGTATTGTTTGTCAACTGCTTGTGACATCAAACGAAGAATTACTCAAGTGATCGTCGGTCTTGAAGAAGCCATCTCAATTATGTTGACTTGTCGATGATCTGGAAACAGATAATTAATTTGTGTTCGCAGCTGGTAGTCGCAGTTGGTAGTCGCGTTCAATACAATGGAAATATAGACGAAGCTGGTTGGAAAATGTTGTGAAATTAATCTCTCAACCGTCAATGCATCCAAAAAGCGTAAAATGATCTTGAAAAGTATCGCACGTATGCTTAAATAAGTAATCAGTGGAAATTAATGAGAAGAGATTAGAGTGTATAGGGGCTTGAAATAAATGCCTGGTCATTCATCTTCTCGAGCCTCGATTTTTAATTTCATTAAAGTACACCGAAATTTGACTACGCAATCGAACCAAATAAACGGCGATGAAACAATATGTGCCTACATGACGTTGCGCATAGAAAGCACCGCCGTGTTCCATGGTAATGTTAATAATTTATTCATTGAAAGGTAGATAAGAGCGCCGTGCCGTGGGCAGAAAAGATGTGCTGGGAATTGTAATAAAAAGCGATTTTGTGAAGCTAAGTGCGACGCTTAGGACGACAGTTTGCGATTCGATAAAGTTGTTTAAATTGCCATCATGAGTAATCACTTCTAATTGTACCCAGTAATAGTGGACAAGGCAATTGCAACTGATTTTCATAATGTTTGTGAGTAAAAACGAGATTTTTGTGATCTTGAGGCGAAAAAATAACGACGTGAAACGATGAAGCCAACGCAATTGCGTACACAAGATGAATCCATTGACATTGAAATATTTCGTTGACTCACATTTTGCACGGCTGAACTTTTCAAAAGACTCTCGGGCAGATGCTTCAAAGTCTAAATCTTGTCAAGTGATGTAATTGGAAATAAAAGAATCAGTAAATAGCGGCAGCAGTGCTAAAACAGCCATAGCGACCCAAGTAGATTCAATCAACAAACAGCAACACCCATAATTAATTCAGGAAACGGGTTTTTCACTTCCAGTTTACTGGCCGAGTGGATGATTTGGTTGACAAACGTCGATGCTAAATAAATACAGCAACGGATGATCATCTAGAAAATGTACTTGACATTATTTCGAAGGCATATTTCTTGAGAAAAAAATTATTACCGAATTCAAGCCCACTTAAGGGTGAATTAATGATTTGTGTCGTGGGAATGGTCCAGTTGTGCTGTAAATTTGAATGAAAATTGATCTCACGCTAACTTTAGACAAGAAATATCAATGAATTTCAATTAGAATTTTAAAATTTCATAATTCAGCATGCAAATTTCATCAACTTTTGTTGTAAATCACAGTCGACTTTCACACCAAGTTAATGTCACCAACCCAAAATGTCGAATGAAATAAATAAAGCAGAGTGACGACTAGCCCGAACAACTTGATTACAATTTACGTGCCACGCTTAAAAGTTTCATATATCATAATGGAATGAAAAAGTGAAAAACCAGAATTTGAAACTATCACTGCGTCTCTACAATGGTGCACAAGAGTTATGTAACGCGTCCACATTAAGAGCGTTCTCCAATTGCATACCAATCACTTATTTTTTCATCCACTTTTTCTTTTTGTCTGCTTTTACGAAAGCAAAAGCGTCTGGTGCTGCATAAACAAGTGGTTGTTTGCGTTCAACAAATGCGCTTTTTTACTTGTCGAAATTCTTTTAATTGCTTTATAGAGAAAATTATTTTCGAGCGTTTGGCAAGCAACCCGAAATATCCTTTAGATGTGTGTCGAAATAACGGCGAATAAATTGGATTTCAAAACATTCGCGAAGAAGTGAAAATGGAAAAATTTTAATTGTGAGTTGCGGCTAGCGAAGAACCTGAATTATTCACGATGAAATTCAGCTCCTGGTTGATGGTCATGTGATGTTGGGTAATTAGTGTGTTCCAATGTAAAATCAATAAAAAGAAGCTAAATACGCTTTAGACGATACAAAGTAGCATTGAATG